>JAQZBX010045197.1:0-10341 GCA_029593785.1 Cabassous unicinctus
ATGGTAAACGGGGGCTCTATCCACTGAGCCACACCCGCTTCCCCCACGTATCTGATTATAGCTCCCTTTAATTGAGGGCTTGACCAGGTCACACTGGTACTGACGCTTCACATATAACTGAATCCATATCTATTGCCATGCCCATTTTACAGATGAGGAAACTGAGGCTCAGAGAGCAGAAGTGACTTGCTAAAGGTTGCACAGCAGCAAATGGCAGAAACTAGACCCAGCCCGAGTCCACACTCCCTATTGCTCTGCCTACCTACAGGGGCCTCAAATTCAACGTGCACAAAACCCCTTGCCCCACTCCCCACCCCCCCTAGCCTCCAATCTCCTGGAGAGGCCCCTCTCCCAGGGAGCTCCCTAGCCCAAACTCTCTGACCTGCCTCCCCTCCTCTCTCCCCCTCAGCCCACAAAGAACCTCCTTACCACCCTTGCAGGCTAACTATCTGGTTTTGGGATCTTTACAGTAGGGAGGCCCTGAGATGGGTTAGTGACTCCCACTCTGTAGCTTGCCTGGCAGGCTTGGTTTTGTGCCATCTTCCAAGTACCCCATAGGGTACAGGTTACCAGCCGCTTATACAGAGAGGGTCAGGGGATCAGAGAAGGCAAGCAATTTGCCCAGAACTCCACAGCCAGTGGAGGGTAAAGCTGGGATCCAAATGCAAGTCTGTCTAGTGCCATGTTACCCCCAGCCCTCCCTGTGGTTGTTCTGCCCAATGACCAGAGCCAGTTGAGCCCCTGCCTGGGCAGAACCCCCTCCAAATCCCCATGATAATGACAATGCCATCATGTAAGCATTTCACATGGATTCTCTCCTTTGGCTTTCTCAGCAGTCCCATAGGAAAGGTATGACCAGACCCATCTCTCAGATGAAGAAACTGAGGCACCTCGTGGCTCCTTAGCTGGCTGCCCAGGAGAGGCTGTGCCTTAGTTTGCTAACCTGTAAAATGGGGTCATAACGGCTTCTGTTTCCCAGGGTGGTGAGGACTTCGCCAGACTGTGGACACCAGGGGCCCTTGCAGACGTGCCCCAGGGGTGCTCTCAGACAAGGCCCAGGACCGAAGTGCATTTTTCTTGACCCGTCAGCATCCAGCCGGGGTCCGGCCTGCTGAAGAAAGGGCCCCATGTCTCTTGAACATTTCCTCAGCCCGGGATGCTGAGAAAACGATGAGTCATCCACCAGCATAGGCCTCAGAGGCGCCTGCGCCCGGGTCCCAGCTGGGGCGGGGAAGGTTCCAAGCTGGGAAGGGGGCCCCGGGAACAGGACGACTCCCGGTCTGGCCCACCGAGGCCTGAGTCACTGGCTGGCCTCTGAGGCCTCCCACAGCCACACGCTGCCAGCCTTGGGGAATGGCTCTCTGCTTCGGCCCGCCAGGCTGGCCTCTGCACCTTCCACCCCAGCTTTGTGCGTCTGCCTGCACTCGTGGGTCTCCTAGACGGCCCCTCTTTGCACCTAAGAATCCCAGGGTCAACCCTGACCCTCAAGCTTCCCCACCTCCTATGCCACTAAGACCCCGCCACTCAACCTCTGTTCTCCAAGGGAGCCAGGCCTTCCCCTTCCTTACCTGGCTATTTCCTGGCCTCCTGCTTTTCCCTCCCCAGAACCCATCTCCCTCTCACCACAGCATCCCCAGGGCCCCTTCTAAAACCCAAAACTGACCTTGTCTCCCCTCTACTTCAAAGCCATTTTGCATGCCCCCTGCTCTCCTTGGTGCTAACACACTAGCTCCATCTGGCCCCGACCGATTCCACCAACTCATGCCCTCAGGACCCTGCAGCCCCACAAAGGCACCCCATTCTCTGGCCCAGTGGCCCCCAAACTGATTTGACCATTTACCTATCTGGAATGTTCTGCAGAACATACTTTGGAAAGTCGGCCCCTGTCCCCATCACACGGCCTGCACTGAGCCCACCAAGGCTGGTCACACCTCGTAGCCCTCGCCCAGCATTCCCAGCCCCTGGAACGAGCTTCCCCACGTTCTGCTCTTGCTGAAAAACCATTTTTGACCCTCAAGGTCCTGCTCAAATGTCACCTCCCTGAAGACTCCCTGGACCTCCTCAAGTAGGAGAATGGAGTCCAAGTCTCGGGTTCCTGAGGCCTCTGAGTGCAGAACTAGATGGGCCACAGCTCTCAAACTCTTGCTCTGTCCCATTCCATCCCCCACTGCCCAGTGGGGAGCCCCTTAGGGCCAGGCAGCTATTCTGGGCCCTGGAGGTAGCTCTGAACAAAACAGGCATGGTCTGCCCTGGTGGAGCTCACAGCTAAGCATATTAAAAAGTTAAAAAAAAAAAAATTGCATATATATACATAAACATATACATGCATATGTGTATGTGTACGGACAATATCGGGGGTGATAAGGCTATGCAGAAAAAGTAAGCAGAAAAGAGAGAGAAGGAGTGGGAGGGAGCATAGGGAGAATGGGGAGAGGGTCCAAGGGACCTAGGGTGGTCCTGACCACATGATCAGGGAGGGCCCCTCTGAGGAGGTGACATTTGAGCAAAGATCTGAAGGAGGAAGAGAAAGAGCTGGCCATGCAGAGATATGGGGGAGGTGTTCCAGGTAGAGGGAACAGCCAGTGCAAGGGCCCTGAGGCAGGAGTGTCTGTGAGCTGGCAGGGAGGCTGGTGTGGCTGCAGTGATGAAGCCAGGGGAGTGGAGGGAGGTGAAGTCTGCAGGGAGCCGGGGCCAGATCATGCCAGGCCCTGTAGGCTTTGGTTTTCATCTTGCTCTGAGTGAGACAGGAGCCTCGGAGGCGTCTGAGCAGAGGAGGGAGGGAATCCAATTTGCTTTTTGCAAAGTTTCTTCTGGTTCTTTGTGTGAAGAAAGGAAGACAGAGGACAAGAGCGGACATAGGGAGGCCAGTGGGGAGGCTGACGCATCCCCAGGGTGGAGGCAGTGGAGGTGGTGAGAAGTGGTGGAATTTGAGATGTACTCTGAAGAAAGAACAGACTGGATTTGTGGATGGGTTGGATGGGGGGGTGGTAAAAGAAAAATGAGTCCCAGGTGTGCAGCCCGAGCAAGGGGAAGGTTGGAGCTGCTGTGATGGGGATGCGGGAGGAGCAGACGAGTAAGCAAGTGAATGAATGAATGACCCGGGCCTGGGAACTGGGCAAGCCGGCTCACACCCAGCTCTGGGACTCTGAGCAAATTCCCTCCACTCTTGGCCTCAGTTTCCTCATCTGCAGCTGAGGGAGCCGATGACCCTATGGGCAAGAGGATGGGCCCCCCAACCCCTCTCTTCTCCGTCCCCCTGCAGCGGGCCAGGCCTGGCCTGCAGCTGCTGCGTTGAGATGGAAAGGGGAAGGGGCTGGGCGAGGGGAGGGTGGGCTTGCTTCTCCATCAGGCTGAGTCTGGGCAGGTGGGAGGGCTGCCTCAAGCCCTGGGAAGCATTTGTGAAGTGGCGTCTGCAAGGGGCACCGTGAGCCTGGGGAGGGGGGGCCTGGGGTTCTGCCGACTCCCCCAAGGGTCCCCTCCTGCGGGCCCGTGCCTCCACACCCCAGGGCTCAGAGGGTCACGCAGAGCCGAGCCCTGCCGCTGGCTCCCTGTGGACTCAGGAAGTTCACCGGCCCTCTCTGATGCCAAGTTCTCATCTACCTCACAAAATCCAAGGGGAATTCAATGAAATAAAAGTATCTGGCACATGGCAGGGGCTTAAAAAAAAATAAAAAGGGAAATGTGCTCATGATCCCTGAGGGAGGCAGAGAGAAAATCACTGGGCCTTGTGCCGACCTCACAGTGGTCTTTGGAAGAGCCCAGAGCCCATAACCCAGGCTCCTGGGTCAGGGACCAGGGATGGGGTGGGGAGCCCTCTGGGGTTCATCCACCTAGAAGGTGCCTACCTGGACGGGACAAAGCCCCCACCCTCACCACCACCCCTACAGCCCCTCCTTGACCTCCAGGACCTGGCAAGACCAGGGAGGGATTCAGAGGCAGGAGGGATCACTGTGTAATAACCAGGGAAACTGAGGCTCAGAGCAGGGCAGGAGCCAACTATGGCAGGGACAGACCCTGGGTCTTCAAGTTCTCCATTATGGGGGCTAATGCCACACCTCAAAACTTTTCTAGTGTTCTGGTAGATTTAATGCAACATTTCCCAAGACTGAGACAGTCCTGGGGACACAGAAATGACTCAGACACAATCTCTAGGGCACTAATATTTACTGCCCATCCTCTATGTGCCATGGACTTCACTAAATGCTCTATCTCCCCTGTCCCATTTAACCCTCGTGATATCTTTCACTATCATCCCCATTTTCTGGGTGAGGAGACTGAGGCTTGGCAAGATCACATAGCAGCTAACATTTTCTAAGACTTGCTACATTCTTCAGGCTCTATGTGCATTAATGCATTATCTTCATACGAGTACCATAAGGAAGATATGAGTATAAACTCCACTTTACAGATGAGAAAACTAAGGCCAAACTGGTAAAAGGGCAGGGCTAGGATTTGAACCCAGAGCCCTGTGGCTTGAAACCCTCGTCCCTTCACCGGCCCTCTATGTCAGTGGACCAGGGGCAGAAAGGGGACTCGGAGTCTAGCCAACAGCTTATTCTAATAAGCCGCCCCATCTTGTCAGCACCTCTCTCAGCTTCCTTCACTCCCTCTCCTGCTTTGGGGCACAGAGACCAGGCCTGGCTTTGACACTAGTTAGCAGGGTGACCTTGGGCATGTTATTTAGCCGCCACCCTCAAATGACGACACAGCCTTCTCCAGTCTGCCAACCCTCCTGAAAGTGGGGCTTTGGAGCCCATATTCCAGATAAGGAAACTGAGATTTGGAAAGGTTGGGCAGGGCACTTGCCCAAGGTCACATGGCAAGGAAGTAATTGAGTTGGGACTCCATCACGCACACTGAGGCCCTGGCCCCTCACTTCAAGTCAGAGCCGTCTCTCCCAGATGGACACACCCCAACCCCCTCGGTGCTGGGTTTCGGGCTCAGCAAGTGCCACCATGGCAAAGGTCATGAGCATTGCCTGCTGCCCCTGTAGGGCCGAGACTGGGGGGAGGAGGAAGAAGGCCAGAAGTAAGGTGCCTTGGCCATGTCCTGGGGAGGGAGACACGACACCACCTCTTGTGCCCACCTCCTCCCTCACACCCGGCTTCAGTCCACTGCTGAGATCCCACAGGTGACAGGGCAGCAGCTCAGGCTGCCTCAGGTATGACAAAGGCCACCTTTGTCAGCAGCGCAGTGCTAGATAGAAGAAGGTTTTTGGATCAGGACTCTGCACATGTGTGCATACTCGTACACTCACACTGTGCTCTGCCGTGCTCACACCCAGGTGCCTGCACATCTGCTGACACAGACACTCACAATCACACCCATTCACAAACCAGCAGTCTCCCCCAGCCTGTGCACACACACATTGCTCCAGGCACACCCATCCACACAAGCAGGCACTCCCATCCCACACATGGAGAGGCACACGCACGCTCACACCCAGTCGCGTTTCTGCGTGCACACACATGCACACAGCCATCACGGACACGCACATGCTCTGCCCATGGGTGCACACGCACGTGCACAGTACACAACTGCACGCCCTCCACGGTAAGTGCCGGCAGAGAGAAGCCTGGGTTGGCCTGAGGTCAAGCCAGACCCTCGACCTTCACCCTGGACAGGCCCAGCCCCACCCCCCAGCTGAGAAAGAGCCTGACCGTCAAACCCAGTCCTCCCAGCAGCATCTTCAGGGTCCCAGATGGGCCTCCTGCTTCCCAGACCCAGGGACAGGAAGGCAGCCCCGTAGGAGTCCTGGTGGAGAGGGTGCTCATGCCAGGCCTTCCCCAAGGAAGAAGGATGCACACCGTACCCCACCCCCGCCGCCACCCCCACCCGAAGAGAGGACTCCGGACACGGAGGGGAAATCCCAGGAAAGCGGAGCCTGACCCTCCAGCATCACCCTGGCTCTAAATGCTGTCCCCCAGAGTCCCCGGGACCACATTCACCCCACTCATGGAGACTTAATTAACAAAATGGCCCACTTCTGCCACTCATGAGAAATCCAAATGGGGCCTGTGCCAGACGTCACTGTCAACCTTCTCCCCAAAGTCCCAGAGCCCAGGACAGCAGAGGCTGCCACCCTCCTCCCCACCACACACACCCATCCCCAGAGCGCCAGGAAAGCCCCCCACCCCCGACATCCTGCCCTGGGCACCAGCCTATGATTATAGACATCTTGACGAGAGGGACTTTTAAAACTAATTCAGATTAGGGTGTAAGAGACTAGAAGCTTATCAGGGAGGACCCTGATTTTCAAATTGGATCAGGCTGCAGGGCACCCTGGGGTTGGAATGATGTGTACCAGGCTCCGGGCCTGCCCCATCAGCGGTGCGGCCTTGGGGACATTCTCACCCTCTCCCAGCCTCCTTTGCTCATCTGAAGGGATGGCAATGATAACAACCCTGACCCCTGTGCTGCTCCGCTGCTCCGAGAATTCAACAAGCTGGTGGCCAGCAGCCCCAGGGCAGCGACAGGCACACAGTAGGTGACCAGCTGCTGTGGCGATGATTTGGAGAAAACCAGGGAAATACTGAGACATTCAGCCGAAGGTCACTGCAAATATCACACTGTGCTAAGTTCGAGGCCATTTCCCGCCCAGACCAGTGGCCGCAGGTGCCAAAGGTTTATGCAAAAGCCCAGGGGAGAAAGACTTAAGACTGAAAACGCTCTCCACTAAATGAACGTTGTCTGCAAACTGGGAAAAGACCACCATTAGTCAATTTGGCCTGCCGAACACCTGGGGTCCAGCTCGCAAAAGACTGGTGTTGAGAGTAGAGTTTGGCAATGGCCATGCTCCCCCACCCCCCACCCGGGGGGGCATGCGGCACTAATGGTGGGATCCCTGGCACCCATCATGAAGCCGAGGTGGGGCACAGAGATCCGCATGCCAGTCCTGGCTCCTGAGACAAGGACGTTCACTTCCTCTCTCGAGGCCTCATTCTTCCCATCTGGAAGATGGCACAGATGGGCTGAGAATACCTGCCTCCAAGGAGCTTTGGGGCTGTCTGGTCTGGGGAGTTGACAGGTGGTCTGGGATCGTACCCTAGCTGTACCCGGTGACTCTCACAGGCCCTGGGGATGTCCCCATTTTGAGGCCAGAGGAAAAGGAAAGGGGTTGGTTCATTTTGTGGCTGATGTAGGAACGGAATCGGAAGGTCCTGCCTCCAAGGGGTTAGCTTCCCCTGCTTGGCAGCCCGGGGAGGTGGGAGCAGGCCAAACACAAGAAATAATAAATCCTAACCAGGCTTTGCCCGGCCAGGAGGCCCTGGCTCTTGTCATAAAAAGATCTTATCCCCATGAGCACCCCGTGCCGGGCTGCGGTAGAGGGCCCCGCCCTCCTCCCCTCCGCCCTCCGCCTCCACCTTCTATTTCCTGTGACAACCTGCAAACTGAAGACCAACTTGCCGCTCCTCCCCAACCCCCCCAACCCCCCCAACCCGGGGCTTCGGCTTGACCCTCGCCCGCCCCGCCCCCCACCCGGGCCCCAGCTGCAGGAGGCCCAGGCAGAGTGTAATTCCCCTTGCCCTCCTCTCCACCCTGGGCCCGTCCGGACAGATTAAGCCTTTGTCACACACACCCAGAAAAGCTCAGGGCCAGATGGGACGGGACAAGTGGTGTCAGATCATCGACCCGCGGCCGGCCGGGACGAGGGCAGGGCGCCGACCACAGCACCGCATATGGCCGTGGGAGGAGGGAGTGGGCCCAGGGTGGGCCCCTCTCTTGGAAGAGAGATGACACACCATGGCCACCGTCGGGACCGAAGTCCAGGCGGGGGCCCTTGCTCAGTTGCTGCAGCATGCTAACTCCCACGTCCCCTTTTCCCCCGGGTCTTCCTGCCTGCCCTACCTGGCAGCTCCCACAACCTGCTCCATCACACCCCCAGCTCCGCTCAGCTGCCCCACCAGCTCGACGCCCCTGGGGCAGACTCAGATACCCCAACACCCATCCCGAGGCCTGTGGGTACCAAACAAATGCCTGTTGCGACAAAGGACTACGGCCAATGACCTTCACAGAAACCCACCCAGGATAAAACTGCAGGATCTTTCCCAACTGCCACCTGGGGCAATGACTAACTTTGTGTGTGTGTGTGTGTGTGTGGCCGCGCTAGTGAAGGGAGGAGACATCCTTTGCACCTTTCTAAGAAGGTCCCATTTGGTCCCTCCCAGGAAGAGACCATGACTGCCCCAGCAATTCCCAGCAGGATTTGTTTCTTTTAGATCACTGGAAAGGAAAATGGAAATATAAAAATCATAACTGAGGCCCAGGAAGGTGCTCGCGATAGGGGGTGGCAGGACTCGGGGCATCTCCTGAGGCGGGCTCCGGTTGGCTGGGCGAGTGGCAGGTAACGAAAAGGCTCTCTGGGGACGGGCAGGCGGGCGTGGGGAGCTGGAGGGGCGGGCTGTCGCAGGAGGGCACTGTCTGTTGTTTGTCGTCCTCCTGGCAGCCTGGGCTGGGAGGCCTGGGTCCCCTCTCTCTGCCTCCCAGGCAGGCGTACCTTGGGGAGGGTTTGTTATTGGTCTGAGAGCCCGGGTGGAGGCTTGTGAGGCCCCTGCTGTCAGGGGCCAGCGGGGCGAGTCAGTGCAGGGCATGAAGAGGGCCTGAAGCTCTGGGCTGGGCTGGCAAAACCTGGTATCCAGACCTGGCACCCAGTTTCTGCATGTAATCCGGTTGGGGCCTGGGGGGCAAGGGGGGTGTGCTTTGCCTTGACTGTGGTGTGGCTGGGGTGGGGGGGGGATTGCCCCAGGCTCCCTACTCCCTAGGGGAGAGGTCCACCCACACAGATAGCCAGTGAGTCAGCTGCCAGGCTACAAGGAGGGAGACGCCCACCCCCCAATTCCAGAAGTGGGCGGGGTGGGGGCTCCTGCCTCAGACTAGGAAAGAGGTTTGGGCCAAGACTCCCAGCCTTCTGGGGAGGGACTAAGCAATATGGGGTGGGAGGGCACTGACCTGGGAAGTCTGGATGGCTGGGGGCACTGACCTAGGTGGGGGCCACAAACCGAGTCAACCATCTGGTGGGCTGCTGACCTCAAAAAACTGCACTCAGGCTGGGGGCACTGACCAAAGATGGGGGAGAACCTTGGTGGGTACCCAACGGGCAGGCCAGGAGGAGCAATGATCCAAACTCCCAGGGTGGGAAAGTGGGCGATATGGACTGGGGGTAGGTGCGGAGGGGTCCCTCACTCCTCCATTGGGAGAGGGGACAATGGCCCGGACTGGCTGGGTTAGGGGGAGAGCACTGATTTCGGCCGGCGAGCGTCCCTGGTTCGCCCGGCGGAGGGGCACGGCCCCAACCTCCCCCTTCGGGAATCCGGCCTCGGCGCGCCCCTCGGCCCGGCCCACTGTCTCCGGTCCGGCCGGAGGCGGCAGCGGCGCAGATGGGCTGCTGGCGGCCGCAGCGGCAGCGGCGCGGTTATCAGCGCTCCTCGCAGATGTGCCGCCCGCCCGCCCTCCGCGCTCACGGCTCCCCACTCCCCGCGGCCTGCAGCCCCGTCCCCTGGGCGCGGGGGGAGGCGCCTCCGGATCCGCTCCCTGGCTCCCGCCTCCCTCCCTCGCGGCCCCCTCACCCCGCGGGCCCGGCCCGGGCGGCCGCCGGAGGGGGAGGGGGAGGGGACAAGTGCACTTTTCGTAACGACCGAATCAATTGTGTGTGAAGAGCCCGCTCCGGCCGGGGACGGGGCTGAGCGCGGGGCGGGCGGGCCGGACGGGGGAGGAGCGCGGAGGGGGGAGCGGGGGAGCGGGGGAGGGAGGGAGGCCGGCGCGGGGCGGCCCCGCTCGCTCGCTCGGGCCGGGCGAGGCCGGGGAGGGAGCGAGGGGGGCAGGGAGGGAGGCCGGCCCGGCCGGCCCGGGCCGGGGGCGGAACGCACTAATGGAGGGTCTCGGCAACGGGGAAAGTTCAAAGCTCAGCGGCGCCCCGGGAGCGGCCGCCCCCCAGCCCCCACCCGCCGCAGAACAATGAGGTCCCGGCGGGGGAGCCGCGGGGCCCGCGCCGCACGCCCTCTCCAGGGCGCCCCGGGCCGGAGGGGACGCCCCCGCCCGGCCGCCCGCCTCCTCCTCCTCCTCCACGGCTGCGGCTCTCCGCGCCCCCACCCCCGCCACTCCGTCGGGACCCGGCCGGCCCCGGGGACGGGGGAGGGGAGGGGATGGATAGGTCAGGCCGCCCCCGCCCCGGGGAGGAGGGGGGTGCTAGGGGCCCGGGGGGCGGAGGGGGCGCCCCACCCACCCGCGGGAGGCTGCTCCTGCGCCAGGCTGCGGCTCGGGCCGCCCCTCCCCGGGCTAGCCCCGGGTGGGGTCGGACAGCAGTGCCCGGGCGGGCCCCCTCCCTTGGAGCTGGGAGGCCAA
>JAQZBX010045197.1:10441-21221 GCA_029593785.1 Cabassous unicinctus
GGACCGGGGGCGGGAGCGCGAGGCGCCCGGGACGGCAGCCCCGGGGGGGGGGGGGGGGAAGCTCGGGCTTTGGAGCAGCCGCCTGCTGGCGGGGGGAGGGGACGGGAGGACGGAACATGCTGGGGTGAGCAGCCCGGGACAGCCCGCCCGGCACGGCCGCAGCCCGGGTAGCGGCGCGGAAGGGGTCAGGGACGCCCCGAACCCGGAGCGCTGCTGGGGCGGGCCAGGGCGGACCGGTGAGCAGGGACGCGTGCGCCCCGGGCGGGCCAGACATACGGACAGCCTCAGGGACACACGTTAGGACAGACATCCACACCCGCACCCCGCCCCACACCCACCCCGCCCCCGCCCGCCCCGAGCCCCGCCGCGGGACCGGCCCGTAGCCGCCGCGCGCGCACTCACCGAGCCCGTCTTGACCGGCACATACACCACTTGGCCCATCTTGGGTTCCCGGCCGCTGCCCAGGCGGAAGCCCTTGGAGCGCACCCAGAACTGGAACTTGCCTTTCTCGCCGGCCGCGGGGCCGCTGCCCGCGCCGGTCCCGCCGCCGCCCTGCAGGACCTCGGCGATCCGCTGGTATTTGCTGCGTGTCACCGTCTTGGTTTTGGCCGAGTCGCCGTAGGTGCGCAGGCACCAGTCCCGGAACTGGCGGCCCAGCTCCGAGTCCCCGGGGCTGCGCTCGCGCTCCCAGCCCCCGCGCAGCAGCAGCGTCGGCTTCGGCATCCTCCCGCCGCGCCCGGCGCCCTCGGGGGCGGGCCGGCCGCCGGGCCGCCCGGGGCCGGGGCTGGGCTGGGCTGGGCCGGGCCGAGCCGGGCGCGCCGCTGCCGGGGCCGTCCCGCGGTGTGGCTCCGGCGCGGCTGCTTGCTGGGCGCGGGCGGCGGCCGGACGCGCGGGGCTGCGGCGCGCTCTGTCCTGCTCGGGCGGCGGCGGCGGCGGCGGCGGCGTTGGCGGCGGCGGCTCCGGCTCGCCTCCTGCTCCGCCTCCTCCTCCCCCCGGCCGGGATGCAGGAGCGATGGAGGCAGCTCCGGGCCCGGAGGTGCAGAGGGGGCGGACCGCCCCGCGGGCGGCCGGGGGAGGCGGGAGGCGGGGAGCGGCCCCGGGCGCGGGGAGCGAGACCGAGCCTGGGCGCGGGCGGCGGCTGTCAGCTCGCGCGGCTCGTCCTGCTCTGCTCCGGCTCCCGCTGCCGCTGCTCTTCCTCCTCCTCCTCCTCCCGCGCCTGCCTCCTCCACGCCGCGGGATCCCACCTGTTAGAGCTGCGCAGCCTTCGCCACCGCCCGCCACCACCCCCCCCGCGCCCGCCCGCCGGACCCAGCCCCCGCCCCGGCCCGGCCCCTGGGGGCGCGGGGGCCGCTGCGCCCGAAGCCGCCGGGAGGGCAGAGCCGCCGGCGCTCAGTGCCTGGCCCAGGCACCGAGTTCCCTCCGGCCCGGAGTCCCGCAGGCCGATGGCCACCCGGCCCGGCCGTCCCACCAGGAGCCGGGCGCAACCCTGGCCTGGCTGTCTGCGCCCCTGCCTCCCAGGCCACCTCACCCGACTTAGCCTGATGCGGGCCCTACAGGGCAGGGGGCCCTCTCCCTCCCGCAGGGCCTGGACTGCAGGGTCCCGAGTAGGGCAACCGTCCCAACCTCTGTGCATTCACCCAGCGTCAGAGGACCCTCGGCCGGGACCCAAAAGAACAGTGTTTCCCTGGGGAACCCCAAACCACTGCCCTTCGGGGCCTCCAAACTCCCTCCCCTTTTGCCTGGCCCTGAGTTCCCCGAAGTTTGGAGGCCTTGCCTCTGCCGGCCCCAGGCCCCGGGGAGGTCAGCACATTGGCCTGGGGCCTGGCTCCGGGCAACCCACAAATTCAACCGAGATGCCCAGGCTATGTGGGCGCCCCTTGGCCTAGAATCTCTTGCTGAATAAACTCAGGTGGCCCTGCCATCCCCCTTCTTCCTGGACAGCAGAATTGACCTTGACTAGAGCAGGTGCCCTCCCCCTTAGTGAAATTACCAACATAAGGAAAGGTGCCCGCCAGTTCCCCGGGATTTTAGTCCTCCTTTCTTAAGAGGTCAGGAGTAATTGCTGCACTCCCCTGCACCCCCGCCCCCCGGGGTCCATCCTCTTATCCCCAGGCCACTCCTGCAGGCAAGTCACCACCCTAGGCCTGAGGCCCAGATTTTGGCCAGTGCAAGACCATTTTCAGCCTAGGACTACTGGCTACCCCATCCCATGATCTCCCACCCTGGGACCTACTATGTGCCAAGTCCTGGGAACCCTAGTTTACAGATGAAGGTCTGGGGATTGGAGAAGTGACCTCACCTACTCAAGGTCATGCAGGGAGCTCTGAGAGGTGGCTTTCAGCTCAGGTCTGTCTGTCTCCTGCTCCTATATCATACAGGAAGTCTCCCCATTCCCACCCTATATATGCCCTGCTCGCCTCCCCCATTAGACAGAGAGCTCCAGATGCTCAGGGCCTGTATCTGACTCATCCCGAATGCCCAAGCCCTAACACAGCATCTGGCACACAGTAGGTGCTAATAAATGCAGAAAGAACCCAAGAGGTCTTCCAAGTCCCAACCTCTCTCTCTGCATTTCACATAGGGGGTTTATTTTTAGATAACTTAGCATTTCTATGTTACTTTATATACACCAACAACTCCACTGTCATTTTTCCTCTTTATCGTCCCAAGAACTCTTTTTGGTTCCATGCTGGCATGCCCATTTTTCAAGGGTGAATACTGGGACCCAGAGAGGGCAAGATACTACCCAAAGCCCACCCAGCTCCGAGGGTACAGGGGCAGAATAGTTTGGCAGCCCATGCCCTGACCCTTTTCACGTGCCCCAAGGTCTTCAAGCCCCCAGGCTGATCCCCTGCCAGCAAGGCTGCCCTGCTGCCTAGGTGGTGAGGGTCCCCATTTGAGCCCCGGGCTTTCTGCACAGTTCCAAGACCCACTTCCATAATCACAAAGCCAGACCATCCTTCCATCTAATCTTTGCCTGCCTTTCAGGACCGAAAACCAATCTTGGTCTGAGTTCTGGCGTGACAGAAGGTGTAGTCTAGTGAAAAGAACACAGGCTTTGGGGAGAGTCCAACAGACCTGGGATCAGATCCTGACTGCTACTTGCCATGGCATTCTTTGTGCCCACAAGTCCCAGTTGGCTGCTCACTCAACCTGCAACTTCCTCATCTGTATAATGGACAGGATGTCACAGGTGTAAAGTTTCAACAGGAAAATATACCTAATTCCATTTTCTCGTTCAGAGGGCCTGCAACATATTCAAGGAAGAAGATGAGCAAAGTTGATAGTTTTTGTGTTTCATGCATTCAACAAACATTTCCTGAGCATCCACTATGCATCGGGTGTTGAGGGTATGGTTATGCCCCTGCACTACCAGAGCTCACAGACGGATGGGGAAGACAGCACTGACCAAACCAAGCAATGATTACAGTTTGGGGAAAGCGCCATGGTGGGAAATAGAAAGCTGAGATAGCAAATAACGGACAGGAAGGACTGCTCTGTTAGGGGGCTCAGGAAAGACCCCTCTGAGGAGGTAGCATTTGAGCAGAGACTTCGATGCCAGATGCCAAGGAGCCAACCATGCTAAGATCTGGAGGAAGAGGGGACAGCAAAGGCAAAGGCCCTGAGGTAGGAAAGAGATCAGCATTTGCCAGAAGCTGAAAGGAAGCTGGTGTGGCTAGAGTGGAGTGAGTTGGGGGTGAGAGGAGGTTCAGCAGGCAGGAGTCTTAAAGACCACGGATAAATGATTGTGTTCTAGATGCAATGGGCAGCCATTGGTGAGTTTTAAACAGTTGGCTGCTTAACTGAGAGAGACGGAGGAGTAGAGTGGAAGGCCGGGAGTAACACAGGAAGCCACAGAGGAGCAGAGGACAGCCACAGGGGTCCAGGGGTGTGGAGGTCGGAGACCTGGTTTCTCCTCCTGTGTGTCAGCTCACTCTACACTCTGCACATCCCAGTCCCTTGCCCCAAGAGGCACTGGGAAAAGAGTGGAGGTGGTTAAGCCCAGGAATAAGAATGGCCAGCTGGGGAGTGAGACTGGCCCGCTGCAGCCCATTCCCACTTCTAAGGAAACAGCTCCCTGGACCTCTGGCCTGTTTGAATCAGCAGTGCCCCTAGAAGAGGTCCTGCCCCAGAGCATGCTGGGTAGGGGGTAAGTTTCCCACAATACCCCAGGGGGTATAGCCTGTCCAATTATGGTCCCAGAAGACAATTGTTCCTCCTTCTTTCCCATTCCAAACACCTGCCAAAAGGACAAAGCTGGCTGTCCCAGGTAAAACCCCTGTGTGTTTTTTTTTTATCCTTAATCCAGATGTTTAAGGGGGCTGGGATTGAAGCACAGGTAACCCAAGTCTCCAGGGCTCACATCCTCTTTCAAGTAATCCACTGGGTCACGAGAGCTTTGTGATAAAGCTGCCTCGGAGCTCTGCCTTTGACAGATGGGGAAACTGAGTCCTGCAGAGAAGAAGAGGCTCAGGGCAGAGTCAGGCACCTGGCCTTTACCTGGCTCATCCCAGATCACCAGCTACGCACTGAGCTCTGACAGGGCCCAGATGAGTGGGAATGCCTGCAACTCAGAGGTGAGGTGGCCTCATCTCTGCCTGCCAGAAGTTCCAGCCTGGGGGTGGGAAAGAGTAACTCAGGTCCCCACATAGTCCTGTCCACCGGAGAGCTGGGAGGAGCAGGGAGACCCAGGAGCCTTGGGGAGGGGTGGTTTCCACTGCCAAATGCTTGTGCCACTTCCATCAAGGGCTTGTGCAACCACCTGCCATGCCCCGCTTCAAAAGCATTTCCCCCTGCAGTCTGCCCAGCCCCACCCACCTGCTGCCAAGGGCTTGCTCCATCCGCTCTCACCCAGAACAGCTTCCTTACTCCTCAGATTGGTTTAGGGACTTTGTCTGGTCACTCACAGACATGGGGCTTGCCCCATCATGGCTCTGACTTCCTGATAATCAGGATTAGCTGTATCTACCAGTGCCCAACACAGGGGCTGAGGTTTGAGAGATAATTACTGAATAAATAAGCAAGAAAATGAATGAATGAAGAAATGCATGAACAAATGAATGAACGAACTGGCTGGTTCTCAAAATGCAAGTCTCAGGCTGGAGCGTATAGTATTTTCTACTACACCACTCTGCCTCCCCGCAAATCAACCACCTCATCAGCATTTATTGTTCTCCTAACAGACCCTGCTGCTGTATGACCTTGCATGAGTTCCTTAACCTCCCTAAGACTCGGTTTTCCATGCCGGTAAAATGGGGATAATAATTATACCTAACTCACAGGGTTGTTATAAGAATAAGCACTTGATAAATGCTAGCCCCTATTATCATTATGTCCAGACACCAAGTCTAGGTTGAAAATACAGCAATTGACAAGTTGGTCCTGGCATGGACCCTCCTGGAGCTCGGGGCCTAGCTGATTTTGAAAAGATAGTGAGAAATGGTTGAGAATGAGAAAGCAAAAAGGTACCCTGAGAACACAAGGCAAGGGGACTCATATGAGCACCTCTGAGAAGTCTGGCCCTGAGGACAATAAGATGGAGGCACTCAGGGCAAAGAGAAGTAGAAGGAGCAAAATATCTCCCTGCTTACCATCACCCGTGCTATGGAGCCTTTGGAACCACAACCAAATGGAAAGAAAAATTCCACCCACCTTGCAGAATTCGAGAACTGGGGTTCACCCCCTTGAGTCCAAACACCCTCTTTTCCCAGACTCTAAAGCGTAAAGAGATAAGGTGAATCGTTAGGGGATTTATTCAAATGTCACCTCCCCAGAGGAACCTTCCTTGACTGCCCTTTTAAAATTTGCCACCCCTGCCTTCAGTGACTCTCTGTTCTCTTGCTCTGCTTTATTCATCTTCACAGACTCAGCACAACCTTCGTTATAATATATATTTATTTGTGTCCTTGTTTACTGTTCATCTCACTCACTGGAATATTTGTTCCAAAGGGTGCATACCCCGTCGTGTTTGCTGTGGTGTCCCCAACGTCCAGAACAGTGCCTGGCACATAGCAGGTCCTCTGTGCTGAATCAAGGAATGAATCAATAAACTCTAAATGTGTGTGTGTGTATATACTTTAACTATAAACTGCAATGGGATCCAGGGAGACTTATGCTGATTTGAAGAGGAAGGAGCCTTTTCTTTTTTATGTTTTTTTATCTTTTGCAATTCACTTCTCTTTATTGGGCCTCAGTTTCCTCATCTGTACAATGGAGTTAGTACCTACTTTGCAGAATCACTGTGACACACCAATCATATGTAGTGTAAAGTGACCAGATGGGGCCTGGCACACAGTAGGTACTCTGTGAGCCACTGTTGTCACTCTGATGGAGCCCTTGGTTGGGGAGGCACCTGGGGGGGCTCCCCTGGGCCTGAGCCTTCCTGCAGGACACGGAAGGAGCTGACACTGGATCTGTCCTGTCACCTGAACTCGCCAGTAATTTATTGATGCTGGGTGCTGGCACCCAGCAACTTGCTGGGTCAGCCTCAGGAAGCAGGTGTGGGGCCGTCGGGGCCTACCCCCAGCCTCACCCAGGCAGGGCAGGGATGGGGAGAGTGGATCGAACAGCCCAGGAAGACAGAGAGGTCAGCCCTTACTATGCCTTGTCTATGTGCCGGGCACTGGGGGGACTGGGAGACACTTTGTAAAGTCCCTGCCTAGCCTGAGCAATAGAAGGGGAGATAGACATAATTCAAATGACAACAAAAAGGAGAGCTGCCTGAGGTCCTGCTGTGTGCCAGGAGCTTTGAACGTTTAGCCATAGTTAAGTCTCATAAAGAAAGTCCTTGTTCTTATTTGATGGGTCATAAAATGTCATCAAGGAGAGTTCAAATGACTTGCTTAAGGCCACACAGCTAGTGAATGGCAGAAGCAGAACTCGAGTGCTGATCTGCCTGGCCCCAAAGCCCAGGCACCTGTTACTGCCGTGCTGCCCCCATGGCTGGCTGGGCTAAGGGCCAGGTAAAAACCTGGGGGTTGAAAAGTGAGACGAGGCCCACTGCATGGAAGGCTTCCTGGAGGCCAACTTCTTTACCCAGCCTTCAGAGGATGGGTGAAATACCAAGGGGAGAGTGTGTTTTAGGGCAGGGAAACAGAGCAAAAGTTTGGAGGTGGGACAGGAGCAGTGTGTTTCAAGGGTTGTGGGCTTGCACACGTGGGTGAGCAGAGGGCTCCTGTAAAGGGCCAGTGGTCATGCTGGAGCCTTAAATGCCTGGAGACTTTGGGCCTCTCTGGCTGGGCCATGGGGAGCCATAGATGGTTGCTGAGCAATGAAGCTACTGTTTACACCTGACTTGTATATTCTACGAGGCCAGCCAATTAGGCCAAAGAGGGCCTGACATTCCAGGTCCTCTAACATCTACTTCCAGCCTCACCTCCCTCCATGCCCCTTCATCAGCCCTCCGGGCCTGGCATGCTCACAAGCTCTGGAGCACATTCTGCTCACTCTCACCCCCACACCTTTGCTCTCACAGATCCCTCTTCCCAGAGTGCCCACTCCTTCTACCCAGAGCCTACCCCCTGCTCAGCTGCAGGCCCACTTCCTCCAGGAAGCCTACTCTAGCCACACCAGCCCTCAATTATATGCTGCAGTCTCAGAATTGCCTGGGTCTGAGCTAGACAAGGGCCCACCCTCCGCTAAAGTCAGTACACTCACCATCCACAACAGTTGACTGTTGGTTTCACCTGCCCAGCAACTTTCCCTCTGGTAACAGCATCCTGAAACCCCACTGAGAAATTGCCCCTTCCCCATATTAAGAACACATAGCTGGAGCAGGACTGACCTGACCCCAAGTCGAGTGAAAACATCCCAAAACCTTGACCATGATGACTGTGATTAGATTTCTAATAATACTGGTTGAGCCCCTGGATCCAGCCATGCCTGAAGGCCCATTTTATTTTCATTTGGTTTCTTTGTGCTGGATTTCTTGCAAATTTTTGCAATCCTTGCCAGATGTACCATCTGTTCAATGCAGGTCAGTCCTCCTCAAATCTAACCCAGATGGCTGTACCACCCTTCTTATTGAACTCTGGCTTTCTCCCCTAACCCACCCCAAACAGTCTCTTCTCTTATTTATGACATCTGTTATTTTCCAGTGCAACAGAATAAGTCCAAACTCCTTGGCATGGCATTCAAGGCTTTTCACCATCCTGTTCCAGTCCACTGCTCTCTGTGCCAGCCACATTGACTTCTCTCCATTCCCCTGAACAGCAAACCCTTTATGTAACTATGACTTTGTATATGTTGTTTCCCACATTAGGACTGCCCTTCCTCTTCCTACCCCCTGCCCAATTCTCCTCCTGCAAAACTCCTGCTTATCCTTCAAGACCCCATTTGACTGGTATCCTGTCTTCTGTGGTTTCCTTGACCCCCACGCAGGGTGAGATATTTCTCGCCCCCTGGCACCTGGAGCCCACAAGCTGGCCTCCTTCAAAGCAATGACCACACTGTGTGGCTAATATCTTCTATTTGGCTACCTTCTTCCCAGATGAGGAGCTCCTCAAAGGCAGGATCCTGTCTTATTCATTTCTCATTTCCCCAAAGGCTGGTTAACAAATAGTTGTTAACTGACTGAGTGACCCACAGGGGCTCAAGCTCAGACTGCCTTGAGGCCTCCTGAACCATAAGGTAATGATTTTTTTTTTTTTTTAAGGTGGTATCAGTGATTGAACCCAGGACCTGTACATGGGAAGCAGGCGCTCAACCACTGAGCTACATCCACTCCCTGTAAGGTAATGAATTTTGCTGGTCAACTTTTCAAGTTAACCACATACTGGGTTTGCTTTACTTCAGAACTTTCCTCAGAACCTCCCTGAAAGGCAGAGGATGCCAGAGCTGGGCCTAGGAACCAGCCTGAGATCATTTTGCCCGATGGCCCCACTTTGGGAGTGGGGAAACTGAGGCCCAGAGTGGGACAGGGAAGCTCCCAGGGAGCTGACAGCAGAACTGGGCCTTAGATCCAGCCTCCTGCACCCTCAGCTAGTGTTCTCCTGGTGACACCCCGCTGCTTCAGGGTGCCCTCTAGACACAGGTCACTTTAGAGTGAGGGCTCTGGAGCCAGACTGCCTGCCTTCGCGTCTTCTGCCCCTTCTTTCCGACTGTGGGGCCATGGCCAAGTGACCTAACCTCTCTGAGTTTCCATTTCCTCATCTGTGAGGTGTTGACAAAAACAGTACCCACCTCATGGGCTGTTGTGAGGGTTCAAATGAAGCAGTTCACGTGGAAGCACTTAGCACAGTGCCTGACACACAGGAGGCCCAGCCTGAAGTGCCACCATCATCTCTCTGACCTCAGCATTCTCAGGAAACCCCGGGCGTGCCAAGCTCCACCTGTTCCCCTGACATCTTTGGGGAGCTGTGGCCCTATATGGAAAAAGATGCCAACTAAACGCTGGCCCAGGCTGGGCTCACCTGCAGAGTTTGAATTTGAGACTCAGCACGGGGCCTGCTCATCTGGAGGCCCAGCTGTCGGACCTTCCTCCTCCGTGACTTGAAAAGAGGCATTTTTTTGTTTAGAGGGATTTTTCTCCCCATTTTCATATTGGCTCTATAAATTGGATTTTGTTGAGTGGTTTCTGACAAGCAAGTCAAACAGGCATGTGTGTGGCGGAAACGCAAGGCCGCCTCTGGCCATGGGGGCGGATCTGAGGCCTTGGGTTCTGCCAGCCGCTGGCCGCAAGCTCAGGCCCTGGGCAGCTGCATCCTAGGGAGAGTGTGTGTCCTTGGGGTGATCCGGAAGGACTTCTTTCCCGAGGAATTCATTCCAGAGGTTTCCCAGAACCTTCCCTTAGAGGAAAGGCCCCAGTGGCAAACCCAGTGGCCCCACCTCCCCTGCCCTGGGTTCAGACTCACAGAGGCTAGGGGTCCCCAAATCTCCCCTCCACCTCAGTCCCCTCCAAGATGGACAGTCAGGGAGCCATGAGGGGGCTCGTGGCGCTTTTCTATGTCTGTAGACACCCAAAAAGGGGAAGCTGACATATTAAAGGAGGAGAGATTCCAGTTAGACAGCAGGAAGGAATTTGGTCCTCCCAGCCGGCTAAAACCTGGGCTGTGCATGCCTAGGAAAGAGCACTAAAATGGGAGTCATAGTGCTTTGGCTGGTGATTACTGTGGGACTTTAGGGCAGTGCCTCACTCTCCTTTCTTCAATTTGCTCATCCGCAAAATGAGGATTATGATTCCTATCTGCCCCAGAGGACTTTGGACGAGACAGTAGGGTCTTGAGGCCCAATGGCAGGGGCCTGGGTCACAGAGCAGGTGCTAAACAAATGTTCGGTTTTCTCCCCCTTCTCTGCCACTCATCAGATGCAAAAAGAGCCCCAGACAGGAATCAGGAAGCCCCAGGAACCCTGTGTCTGCCTGACTTCCTCTGACCTTGGCCAAGTTCCTCCCCCAACTGAGACTTGGTTTCCCCATCTGTGCCATGAGGAGTTTGGGTGATTCCTGAGGCCCTGCCTCTCTTGATACTGTGAAACCCATGGGAGGTCTGACTCCTGCCCACCTTCCTGGCCATTACTGGAGGCTTCAGATAGACTGATCTTCTTTTGCTTCCTTGAATTTGCCAGCTCCCTCTCACCCCAGGGCCTTTGCATGGGCTCTTCCCTTCCCTGGCCACAAGTTCACTCAATTAACTCTAATTCATCCTTACAACTCTCTGCTCAGTTGTCATCTCCTGAACAAAATCGGACCCTGCCGTAATTCATTTTTATGGAGCCTGGGTCTCTCCTTTGTATTCTTTTGAAAATTTTAACCACTTGTGCATTTCACATTTATGTGGTTTCT
>JAQZBX010045198.1:0-21127 GCA_029593785.1 Cabassous unicinctus
GTTAAGACAGGTCTACAATACATGTCTGGCTAATCCTAGGCAAGAAGAGTTTATCACGGTCCAGGAAAATTGGACGAGAAAAGTGCAAACTCCAACTTCACCACAGTTCCATAAATTCCAAAGCTTTTTATCTTTTTGCCATCTTCTTCCTAATTCTCAGCCCTCCTAGACTGAGGGGTACATCTCAGAAATCCAGAACTAAGGACTCCAGGGGAAGCAGGAGATCAACTTTCACACGTGAAAACCCATGCCCACTCCACTGGGGCTGACCTAGTAAGCTGCCCCATCACAGAGTCAGGAAAGCATGTGGTTGGACTGGGTGAGCATGTGGGCTAGACTGGGCCCCAGGGCGAGATGTTAAGATGTAAGGGATGTTATTGACTTATGGTCTCAAGTATGACCAACCCTGGCTTGAACATCTGCTGATTGGAAGTTAAAAGGACTATAAATTAAGCAATTATTTCAACAGTTCTCAGTTGCCTCATCTGATGAAGCCTGGGGATAACTCCTTATAAATCCATCTTACTTCATCAGTTGCCCATAAACATTACACATGTGATGGTATTGCATTTTCATGGCTGGACATGGCTGGAATTTCAGCTAGATAATCCAACCTACATGTGAAAAAAAGAAAAAATAGACTAAGTCAGAGGTGCTATTCAACATATTTGGCAGGGATATGGACCAATCCAGCATCAGAAAAGACACTGCTGGGAAACCACCCGTCCAACAGCAGCAGCGCACGTTGGCTGAGTACTCTGAATGGAATCTATTTTTCTTCACACTGGTGGTCAGAATGTACATTAACTGGCTAGCACCAGCTTTACACAAAATCTTGAATGCCAAGTTTAATCCCATGTGATTGAAAAAAGCTGAGCTCCACGTCCCCCACCCCACCCCCAACTGGGCTCGAATGCAGAAACTCAACAGGCTTGTAATTACATGCAATACCACTGATGAGCATGACTATAATGCTATTTACTACACAATGGAGAACTGTTGAGTCCATTCACATGAGAATGTGCTACAAAGATCCCTCCCTCGGTGGGATAAAAGGAGTACGTCACAGCATATATTTTTCCTGTAATTAATTTTTATGAAACCAAGCATAAAGGCTAAGGCACCTGATTTTCATATTTTCCATTGTGCCCTGGGGGGAGTTCTAGCAAACCAGGAACAATGTGGGGCCCACCGATTTCAGCAGATGAGTAAGCAGGTAATCCCAGGGTGAGAAGTAAACTGGCCTTGTTATCCTTGACTGCCCTTCCTCCTATCCTTCATTCCCCACCAGGCAAGACCATACAAAATTCATCCAAACAGTTGAGACTTCCTGTTTCAAAGGCCCCCAAGGAAAGTCCAGGTGGTCGTTGTCCCAGTGACTGAAGCCTTCCGTTGTCAGCTTGGGTAAATAAATTGGCCAGCCTCTCTGACTAGCTTTCAGGCTCTCTCCAAAGTATGAGCACTTGACCCCCTTCCTGGCAGAGGCCGTGGATTTCACTGCCTGCAGGGATGCCCAAGAGCGCCCATGCAGCAGAGCCGAGCAGGCTGGGAGAGACAAACCAAGAACATGGTGCTAGTAGGGTCCTCAGCTCCGGCTCCTGCCTCGCGTGCTGGCTGGAGGCCCATCACAGCAGTCCTCCTTGTCACCATCCTCCCCACTTCCTGGCCTGCAAACCAGCCCTAGAAGGTAGGGTCCAGGTGGTCTGAGCCTTCAGCCACCTCACAGACCCAGTGCCCAAGCACCTTCCCAAGCCTCCTCCCAGGATGTTATTAGTTTCTCCTCCCAGGCCCTACCTAAAATGTCTGTTCATACCCCCTTTTTTCTGGAAATTGGAACTACCAGTCACTTTCTCAGTGTCTACCAGGATCCCAGACCTCTTCCTGGGAGTGGGGTCGGGGGCACTTGCAGTGATTCAGAGGAGATTTATTCTCCTTAGGGTAACCACAGTATCTTCCTGATACTGCTAGAGCAGAGGGAAAATAGAGGTTTAATCTCCAGTAAGTTATACTGCTGCCTTTATGGTGGACATTTTTTTTTTTTATTCTTTCTATAGAGGATGGGGAGCAAAACGGATGGCTTCTCCCCATGCAGCACTTGAAAATTATTGTCGATAACGTCCCCCATTATTTTTTTTTCTCAACTGAGAGCCTAGTTCCTTTCCTTTACATGCCAGATAATTTAGATAAAAATCCCACTAGAATAAGTACAGTTAAGTAAATGTTCTATATAAAGCAATTGGCTTTTTATTTTAAAAATTAGTTGTAAAATGCCAATGTGAAAACAGTGCATTTTCATTTCAGCAGCTTTTTACTCACACATGCTTTGGAAGCATGTCTCATTTTAAATTGGTAGCAATTTACTAATTAATTAATTGCATTAAAGAGATTACAAGGCGGTTTGCTACTGTTCCTGATAATGGTTGGTCTTTCATGCAAGGCATTTAAAAGTAAAAATAGGGGAGTAAATGTGGCTCAAGCAGATGAGCACCTGCTCCCCACATGGGAGGTCCCAGGTTCGGTTCCCAGTGCTTCCTAAAAACAAACAAAAAAACAACAAGCAAATAAATGAAAAAAAACAACCCAGGGGAGCCAATGTGGCTCAGTGGCCAGCTTCCACATATGAAGTTCAATCCCCATCCCTGTTACCTCAAAAATATATAAATAAACAAACAAATAAGTAAATAAATGTAAATTTTACACTGATACTTAGAGAATGTGTTTTGAACTAAGTAATTTCAGCCTAATCCAAGTACAGAGGAGTTTCTTTCAGAGCAAAGAATAGCAAATTTGGTGTGAAACCCTAAAACCTAGATAATATTTTTGATTCCCCAGCTCACTCCATTTTCTTTTTCTCCCTGCTAAAAGCTCTTCGACAGGCTGTGGACTCCAAGATTTAGATTCCAAATGGGAAATATGATAACCAAGCTGTAGCTGTAAACAGAAACATGTACCTAGATCTGCCCCCAACCTCCACCCCATCCCTAGTTCCCTGCACTTGGCTACAGACACCACAGTGTCGTTGCCCTATTTTCAGTTGCCCTTAGCACCTGACCTTGGGTTCCACATTTCTCTCTAACAGCTGAGCCCTGTGCACTGCTGAATCCAACCCACCCTTACTACAAGCACTGAGCCAGATACACAAGGCTTAGAGAAACCAGACTGCAGGCTTACGCTGCATTAGAGTCACCAGTGAAGCACCTCAGACCTACTGAATCAGACGTTCCAGGCACAAAGCCTGGCACTCTGCATTCAAACAGGCTCAGGCTGCAGTGTGAGCCCCTCGAAGGGCAGGACGGCAAATCGAAGGTCTCCTGCAAATGTCTATGCAGAGGGCTGCTGGATGACTGAGTTCTGATCAGATTCCCTTATCTGACCACAGGGTGAGGGCACCCCACTGTGAATGTGGTGCAGGGGATTGACTTTAAAGGACAGGCCCTTCACAAAGCCACTTGTCCTAGAGCAGGACATTAAAACCCAGTAGGTAGGCTTGAGATGAGAAGGCAGAGACTGCCTTGCCCTTTCTGGACAGGCTGTCTTGGGCTTGAACCCTATTCTTGGGTGCTCCTGGGTGATGAGAAGGGGCAGTGTTCTTTGACTAGGCCCACCAGCTGGGGCAGGGAGGAGAGGCACCTAGGACAAAGCTGCTCCAACTGCAGCCCCAGCCGGCTGCTATGAGGAAGCAGCTCCCTGGACATAACCACTTCACTAACCCCCAGCAAACTGGCGGTGATGCCTGAGCCCCTGGCCAGGCCCTGGTCTCAGCTATGCTTTACCTGCTCTTGGCCAGAGCGATAATCAGGGCGCAGAGCCCAGGGGCTGGGGGGGAGGGGGTGACAGCAGAAAACAGTCCCCGAGAAGAGGGCGAACCTCCGGAGACAGAGTTGGAGCTGGGAGGTCCAGGAGCGCTCCCTCCATAGAGTCCCCTTTTCTGATAAACTTGGAGAATTGAGGAGTTAATGTGTTAAGGGAAAATGGGAAAGAGGTAGGGGGGAAAAAGGCAGGGGGTAGGATGATGAAAGAGAAGATTTGTGTGGGCATCTAAAGAAACCCCTCCTCAAGAAGGAATAATCCAAAACTACTAGGAACAAATGAGATCTCACCTTCTGCAAAGAACCCCCAGAAAGGAAAGGAGAAAGGTAGAGACTGGGCTAGCGAACAAAGCAAAAGGCACTTAACTGCAGTTCAAATGATAAACAAAGCAAAGCAAGAAGCACCAACTTCCCGGCATTGAGGAACCACGGCTTCTTGACATAGATTCTCCTATGTTGACTGGGCCTGGGAGCTTCATTCAAGTATCACTTGCTGCAATGGCGATAGCTAGATGGATAATTTTCCTCCCCAAACACCTTTCCCTCTACAGGTACAGAGGGTGTAAGTAACCACAGTGAACAGAGCTGATCTTAAACAGAGCAGTTTAGCTGGTATTAGGGGAGGAAAGGGTCCTGATTAGACCAAGTGGAATTATCCAGAAAAGATCTCCTGGGCATGGTGGTCCGGGCAGAAGGGAGAAGGGCCTGATCAGGTAGCTGGAAGTTACACATGGAAGAGGTGATGCAGGCACTGCAACCGGCTCATCGTTTCAACCAAATGATGCAATATCCTCCTCACTGGTCTCTGGTTCCTCTCTCTTCCCTATAACCTCCTTCCCCAAACAACTCACCCTGCCCTCTAGAGTTGTTTTTCGTGAACACGGATCTGACCACATTATTCTCCTGCTAAACATTTCTCGCTGGCTCCGCACTGCCTTCAGCCTGAACACCTCAGCCCAGCGCTCAAGGCCCTCCCCCATCTCCCTCCAGCACGGCAGCCCCTCCCCTCTCCCCGACCCCCCACAGCACAGTGACTTGGGGCCCCCAATAAAATCCTTGCATGTTTAATCTGCCTTGATGTCTGCTTCTCCAAGGATCCAGAGTAACACTGCTCTCAAGAAAGGAGAGATGGAAAAGTGTGTATGTGAAATCTGGGACATCCCTGGGCCCCCCTCCCCCTAGTCTTTCGTTCCTCAAACATTCACGGAGGGTTGACTCGCACCCAGCACTGTGTTAGGTGCGGGGAATCCCATGGCAGTGTTCCCAGGAGGGGGCAAGTGGGAAGAAGGAGCTGGAAGTCAGGTCAGAGCCTCAGGTACTACCAAGAACCGGACACGGCTCCACCTCAGACTCCAGCGAGAGGGAAGAAAGACGCCCCTTCCCTACACTGCCCCTCTCTGGGGAATGTTCTGCATTCTTAATTCACACGACAGGAATGCGGGGAACACCTAGCCAACCGGACTGGCAGGTCTCCCCGCGGGTAAGGCACAAGGATTAAAGCCGTGAGTCCCGGCATACACCCGAATGCAGAATCAAGCTCAGTGACTGAAGCAGTTGATTTGTAACAGGACTTCACTGTGAAAACCCATGAAGTCACTGACAATCAGACGCTCTTGTCAAAATAAAAAAAAGAAAAGAAAGAAAAATCAAATTTGACTTTTAATGAAAATGAGTCCTGTGGGATGGGAAACTGTTGTTAACCACCACAGTTGCCTGGCCTCGGCCCTAGCAAGGCTTCTCGTGACGGGATTCGGAGGCCGGCGCGCTTACCAGATGAAGTCAGGGTGAAAGCACACCAAGCCAGCCCTGCAAAGCTCCGCGCTGCGCTTCTCGGCCAGGACCATTTCACAGAGAGCAGCGAGCTGAGGGGCTCCAGTAATCAGGCTAGTCCGCCTTTTCCTTATGATCTGCGACAAAAAGGAATTTCAACATGATCTGAAGGCAAGTTGGATCAGGTGAGTGACGGCAGAAGCGCCTCTTTATCCCACCAAGAAAATCAAGGGGCCTGAAAGTTGTTGAGTCTCCACATCTGTCACTAGGCGGTTAAACACCCCCAAAGAGCTTGCACAGAATCGGACCTGTAGGAGAGGTGAAAGAGGAAAACGCGGGGCTCAGACCAACATCACCAGGCAGACGTGGAGTTGCAGCACAGTTGGCTGAACCAGATGTTGGAAGCCGAAGGAATTTTCAGAGGTCTCCGTCTAGCTGGGGGATTATTGCTAAGAGAGCCGGCTCCAGGCAGCCTGAACAGGGCCTCGCTGCTCTCTGCAGCTCCCTTGCCTTCCCTTTTCATGTCCTGAAATACTCTGCCCTGCGCCCTCTCTGTTCTAAAGTTTCTGTTCCAGGACCTAAGAAGGGGCAGGGGAAGAAGGGGCAGCTTGTTAAATGTAACATTTAGCCATGCCCACCACCACCGCCTCAGGGGGATGCGCTGATAGAGTTCTAGGAACAGGAATGTTTAACTCTGAACTTGGTCCCTGGCCGGCACCCCCGCTCGCTAATACCTCCAAACACTTAGCGCAGGTCTGTCGGGCCTGTACCTTGTCACTGGTGGTTGGAGGATGAAGTAAGAGGGGTGGTTTCCAGCAGAGGTGAAGGCGTCCCGGGAGCTTGCACGAAGGTGAGAGCGGTGAAGACAAAGGCTGATGTAGATGCAGGCAAAAATCAATATAACAGAGGAAGGTGACCCTTGCAAAGGGAGAAGGCAGACGCCTGGGCAACACATATACACCTAGTTTTGTATCTGCTTTTTGTGTTTAATGCGATAGTGTAAGCCACTGAAACAAGGGCTGGCTTGTGATAACGTCGGCTTGCCTGGAGGATGGTCCAGTCCTTACCTTTTGGATTACAGATTCCAACAAATGCCTGGCCTTCCCAGATAACCCCAAAAGAGTTCAATCCAAAGCTCAAAAAGTAAGGCAGCCTGATAGCAGAGCAAAGTCTTCAAGGAATCACCTTAAAACTGGAAGGGACCTGAAAGCAAGCATGGCCTCAAACAGGGGACCGAGATTCTAAGAGGTTAATGGTCCACTCCAAGGTCACGCGGGGCAGAAGAGGGTCCAGAAGCCAGGTCTCCACCATAGAGTACTAGTCTCTTTCCACCAGAATTTCGCTTGAGGATGTGTCCTTGACTGTCCTCTAAAAAGAAACAAAATGACTCACTTTTCAAGTTCTCAATCTTTCCAGAGCAGAATTTCTGTAGGGCAGTAAAACCTTGATTCATATTTTTTTTTAACCAAACCGTTTTCCCCCAGGAGCTTCTTCTGGTCCTTTCTCTTCTTCCTCCCACCCCCACACTTGAGTCAAGCCTCTGGGTTTATGTAGTCATGGGTGGAGTGAAGAGAGAGCAGAGGGGACAGTGTAAAAGCATCTCTAATAAGCATAAGCTGGCTGGCTGCTAAATCCTTTTCAAGAATTGGAGCTTTTGTCGTCTCGCCGCTTTTCAGTCAAATTACAGGGAATGATGTTTTGGATGATTAGGTCTGTGATGAAACTGGTTATAGAGGCTATTTCAGAACCATTGTGGTTCCCACTTAAATCTGAACACGATGCCCCTGCCAAAGATACTCTATCTAAAACCATTCCAACTCGTTACGCTCTTCTGCACACGTCAATATACTCTCCTTCGCAAAGGTGATCAATAACTAAAGCGGGGGGAGCAAATCTTGGTGAAAAAATGTATTTGTTGTAGAAAATGCTGCTTCAGTTCTGCAATCTTCAGTTGCATTTGTTGGTCTTAATTAGCTGGGCTTTATTACGTGTAGAAGCTGACCTCTAAACTATTTTTGTTCTCTGTTTACTTTTGAAATAGAATTTTTTTCATTTTAAAACATGCTCAGGATGCTATTGCAGATAATCCAAGCTCATACCACATAAAGCTGGAGTTGAGAGTTGGTAAAAATCAAATGGTTTAGTTTGATCATCGGAGAACACCAAACCAGTTCTTTGAGTCCCAAATGCCCATCTGCAGGTCTGAGAGATCCCAAGTAGCTCTGGAAATCAATGATTTTGACTGGGCAATAGCCACCCAAACTCCCAGCTCCCTGTGTGCTGGCTGTAGACACCTAGCCTTCTTTTTTGTTAACAGGCATGAACTGTTCAGAACAAACTGTACATGCCACCATGTTGATCAAAAAGCAGTAACAGAAGAGAATAGTTGGGTTGGGTGGTGTTTCCCTCCATTGTCATATCAATATATGTTTTCATCATTTACCATGTCAGGAAAGCCAGAGCAGATGTTTAGAAAATGGACAGGAACAGTCCCCACAAGGCTTGGGGCAGCCGTTTTCTCCTCTCTATGTACTTCCTTATGGATCCCCCAGCCCCCTTCCCCACCGTTACCCGTGGAGAGAGAGAGAGTCAAAGACAACTGCGTAGGCACTTGCTTTTGGTAAGTGGGATTACTCTTTCCCCTCTTCCTGTTAATAATCCCTTAAGAGGTTTTGGTTCCTGCCATGAATTCGCTGCAGGTTGAGTCTAATAAAGAACTGAGGAAATAGCAAGTAAATGTCTTTAATGCCATGTCCAAGAGGCAACCTCATCCTGGAGAGGAATGTACTGGCATCTAAGGGAGGGCCTGTGATAAGTATTCCCCCTCTCCAGTTGCATGTGAATTGCTAGAAACAGCAAAATCTTTAGAAATAAGCTAATAAATGTGGACATGCTTGTAAATAGTAAGGCATGATATAATGTTAGATGTCACTGCTTCTTTGGTAGCGTCAATGCAAAAATTCTAAAATGTTCCTTTGTGATGAGCAAGGCATTCACTTATAGGAGACCTAACCAGAGATCCAAGAATTTCTGCTAACTCTGCCCTCTGTCTGCTACAGTTCTTCCTGTGAAAGGCCTTGGGTGGCAGGGAACCTTTGTTTGCCTTTGGGCTTTCCCAGTGGGCTGAATGTGATCATTTGCAGGCCTCTCCCTGGCTCTGAACGGACCAAGGATAAGAGGTAAGCTGGCATCCTCGAACATATAGATTGAAGAGGAAGATCCCCCAACTTCTTATATGTGATCAGTGAGGTGGGAGTGTGCCATTGGGGTGCTGGTGAACGTTTAACAACAGCTCGCTGGGGAAAAGGTGTGCATATATATGCACATATACCTTTATTATAAATTTTACAGGTAGCAAGCGTGTATAGTGCCCAATTTACAAATAATAATAAAGTATACAATACCCTTAACTGTAAACTCCGCATAGCCAATGGATTCTCACAGAATGTTTTTGTTGATTTTTGACAAATTCTTGTATCTGTAGTCAACTTACGGTTGCAATCGACAAGTCAATCAGTTGATATTTTCCTTTACGTTAACAAGTAAAAAGAAAGTGAAATAATGAAGATGTATATCAGGATGTCACTTGTTCATCAATGACATGACTGGCTTCCTCACTGAGCCAGGTAATAGCTTCAAATACAGAATGTCCTGCATATTTTGTGCAACTCACAATGTGATGCCTACAGATGCAACACACTTCAAGCTTAACCTGCATTATTAACATTTTCTCCACCGCTTTCTTAAATCTAGACAATCAACAAGAAAACAAATCAAGCCCTGATCCATAGCATTTGCAGATCTCCATGGTGTAAATACTCCTACCACGGAGGATTCCAAGCTACCAATGTGACGTCCTAGAATTCAGAGTTGGGAAGAAATGCGCAGTATTTCTCCATATCAATAAAATAGATATAAATAACCTCAATAGCATATATTAGCCTTCTCCAAAGCATACTCTAAGACCGTGCTCTGATCACCTGGCCTCCACTAGGAGGTGACAGTCAGGTGGCTGCCCAGGGAAAGGCTGGAGGATGCTTAAATAATTTCATGATAATCATTTGGGGGATACCTGATGTATGAAGAGGAGGGAAGAAAATGAAGATTCCTGGACTACATTTGAGTGTTTAGTTTGGACTCATTGCAAGACTCTTCCTGCCTGAGATGGGGGTAGAGCAGCCACATGGAATGGTGTCCAGGTCCTGAATTTAGGATTTAACAGAATCTCACTACTACCCCTTTGCCTCCATGATTTAGGAGAAAGGCAAACATCGAAATTGCCGAAAGTCAGAAGGTGTCTTTTTGGTGGATTTAGAAGATGGCATAACTTTTTCATAAGTCAACTTTGGATCAGGCTCATATATAACTAGGAGGAATCCACCTGTTGATATTTCCTACAAAATCATTTCCAGCACCTAAACACACAACAAGTGGGAAGCAGTAATCATCATGAAAAGTCTTATAAGAGTAAGGTCCTGGAGCCGGAGAAATCAGGGTTAAAAATCTCTGTTTCCCCACTTATTAGATGTGTGACCTTAAGCAAATTGCTAAATGTCTCTGAGCCTCAGTTTCCTCAAGAGTACCATGGGAATAATAATTTTACCTACATTTTAGGATTGTCTGAAAATTAAATGGTTCATGTATGTAAAGCAATTTAGCATATAGTAAATATCCAATATATTAGCTTTTAAAAGCCATGTAATAAGAGGAGAAAAGAAAAAAGCAAAAACATAATTTTACTTATGTTTCTATAGTACATTGGGAAAAAAATGACCACAATATTTGGCATCCCCTCCCATCAAAAGATCGAGTCCATGTCTCCACCCCTCGATTATGGCTTTGGTGTATAACTAGCTTTAGCCAATAGGATATTAGCAAGCATAACACAAGCAGAGGCTTGATAAGCACTCACACAAGTCCTTGATAAGAACTTCCCCTCTTGCAGATGGGAACTCTTCTGCCATCATGTGACCTGCCTACTGGATCATGAGAGACAGGCAGTCATCCCAGCAGACATCACACCAGCTGCCAGACACGCGAGTGGGGCTGTCCTGCGCTGTCCAGCCCCATCTGAGCTGGCCCAGAACAGAAGAGCTTCCCAGCTGACCCACAGAATCAAATAAAACAGTTGTTTTAAGCCACTAAATCTAAGGGTTGTTTGTTATGTAGCAAGAGCTAAGTGATGTAGTGCTGATTCAAGCTATGTAAAAATACTCAGACATTTAAACAAGATCTAATATACCTGCCCTCAATTGCTCACAATTTTAAGTGAGAAACACCATTCACAGAAACAGGCATCACATTCAATTCAGTACAACAATATAGCAATATAATTTTAATTTTATTAATTCCATCTCCCATATGTTGGGTGGTGGTAATAATGATGAATTTTGGGGAGTGCTCAGTGGCTGAGCACCTGCTTCCCATGTACAAGGTCCTGGGTTCGATCCCCAGTACCTCCTAAACAAACAAACAAATGAAAAAACCAACTCTCATTGGGGAGCGGATATAGCTCAGTGGTTGAGTACCTGCTTCCCATGGACAAGGTCCTGGGTTCAATCCCCACTACCTCCTAAAAATAATAATAATGATTCCTTTCTTAAAAAATGTTCCTTTAATATTGTGACTAGGATGTTCATGCAATTTCTTAAAATTAAATCTAAAAGGAGTGATTTAAAACTGGTAAGCCAGCATCCACCAGAATAGAAGCTCCAGGAGACAGGAAGAAGATGGAAAGAACCCTCCAGAATCTGAAGGAGGGGGTCAGCCTGGCCAAAGTATTTCCATTATCTTGAACAACCTCCATATCAGAGTCAGGCTGCGTGGGTTTACCCAAAGTTATCAACATTATCATTTCAATTAAACATATGGCTGAGGAATCTAATGTAGAATGCTTGAGTGATGGCCACAAATCAATAAAGTCTCTCTGGACTTATTGATTTAGCATTCTCTGTGCAGCAGAATTGATTTATGTCCTCAGATTTATTTTGATAACTCAATGATAACTCCACTATCCCTAAATTAATGTCATCTTTTCTTCAGGCCAAAATTTCTTCTAGGCAAGGAAAAAAATCTTATATCAAAGCCAAACTGATATTGCTAAGTAATTCTGTGGCTAACAGGATGTCATAAATCAAAGAGAATGATGTACCACTATAATTGTAAATCACTCCTGGCATGGAGAAGTACAATGGCATTTATTTGTTGGTATTGTGCTTGTATCATGTGGGACCTCTTCCCTGTCAAAATTAATATCTTCCAATATAAACCCTATTGTCTGAATGTGCAATTTCATAAGTGCAATACATTTATTTTAATTATATTAATTCCATCTCCCACATCTTAAGTTTCTGGAATAGGTGGGATGGGTAGGTCCCAATTCCTATTTAACATGATCTTATTGAATGAGATAAACCAACCCCTTTATGTGAGGAATATTCATCTCATGAATGCACAAGGGAGACTGATGAGTTAATGCCACACAAATGGATACATTTGCAAATGCTTTGTGGGGGGAAAAAAACGTTTTTCTGCCAGATCAATAAATACAAAAGCAAAACAGAAATTTTTTCAAATAAAAGGTGTCAGAACAGTCTAATCCAATCAATCACCAAGCCTGCCGAGTCCACCTCTCTGCAAAGCCACCCTCGCGTCACCGTTCACTGCTCTGCTGGGACCGCGTCCCAGCTTCTCGCTCCACCGCCATTTTAGCTCTTAATAATTTGTTTCCTACATTGCAGCTAGAGGAATTTTTTTTTTTTTTTTTTTTTCAAAAATGCAAACCCAATCCTGACAACCCTGATTATGCCCCTTCCACGGCTCTCCGATTAAGAAAAGTAAGTTACCAAAGAAGCCTACAAGGCCCCGCCCCTGGCTGCCTCTCCCACCCACCTGCCCCTTTCCCACCTTGCCTACGGGGCTTCTCTGCACACCTCCAGCATGTCCCTGGCTGCAGCCTCAAGTCCCCCGCACGCCCTGGTCCCTCTGTCTCCTGCACGCCTTCCCTCCCATCCTACTGGTCTGGGCTGAGATACCCCTTCCCCCAGGCACTGTTCCCCGAGCGCCCCCAAATCGGTTCGGTCCTAGACAAGCTCCCTTGAGTGACCTGCACTTCTCCTTTGCGTCCCTTCCTGATTTGTTGTTGTTTGGGTTCTTAGCTGGCAGGCTGCTATGACAAATGCCAACGGTAGGTTGGCTTAAACAAGCATTTCTTGGCTCACAGTTTGGAGGCTTAGAAGTCCCAAACCAAGGCTTCAGCAAGGCCAGGCCTTCCCCCCGTGTCGGTGGCATCCTGGTGACGGCATTCCTCCGTCACATGGCGATGTCCTTGGTCTCCTCCTGTGTGTTTTTCTTCTGAAGTCTGGCTTTTTATTAGGCCTCTGGTGACGCAGATTAAGGCCCACCCTGGTTCAGCTTGACCATACTTAAAAGGTCCTCTTCACAAATGAGTCTACATCTTAACTGATGCTACAGCCTCAAGGAGGCAATTTACAAATGAGTTCACCCCCGGAAGAACATGGATTAAGATGAAGGACTAAGATTAGAAACATGTCTTCGTCGGGATACAGAATTCAACCGACTGCAGCTCCTGTCTTCATATTAGACTGGGGCTCCTTGAGGATGGGGACGATGCCCAATCACTCACCACTCGCATTCTGGAGCTCAGTCCCCTTGACCGAGACTGGACCAGAAGAGCAAGATCATGCCCTGGGGGAAGGAGGTCAAGGGGCCGATCAGTTACAGGCCTTAAAGAAATCCAACCTGGCAGGAGGCCCTGGGCCCCGGAAACCCACCTCCAGGCACTGCAGGGAGGGTGGGGCCAGGCCACCCGGTCCACAAATGGCTTAGGTCCTGCTCCCACTGGTCCACTTGCCTGCTCGAGCCTACTTTTTATCTTAAAAGAATTCCAGACCAACAGAAAAGTTGTAAAACTTCACAGATGAACTCCCATATGCCTTTGCCTAGACTCACCCCATTACCATTTTCCATGTTTGTTTTCTCTCTCGATGTGTGTGTGTTCTTTTGTGTGCAATATTACACACCATCTTTTTTTTTAGCTGAACTTGAGATAAGGTGCCAGCATCGTGATCCTTTATCCCTAACCTTTCAGCAGCAGCTCCCACATACAGGGACAGCCTCTTCCATAACCACAGTGCAATGATCAAATAGAGGAAATTCATGATTGCCGCAGGGCCATTATCTAACATACGATCTTTATTCAAATTTTACCAATTTAATTAGTGTTTTTAGATATCTGAAGCGATTACCAATTTGGGACAGCTCACAAACTTAGCCTAGAACTTTGTCTCTGAAGTTCCCAGAGGTGGTGAAGTAAGGCCCCACAAAACCTCCAAATTGGGAACGTTTTCAGGTAAAGTAAAATCCTGAACAGAGGCAAACAATCCAAACACAACAGTAGTATCAGTTTGGCCTCTCAAGAATCCTCCAGAGACTTAAAAAACTGTAAATAATCAGACCAAATCCATCTCTAAGGCTTTGCTAGGTAGGTCCATAGCAGAACACCAGCTCATTCCCAAATGTAAGCTCCACCTCTCCCGACTGCTCGGAAGTGCGATCCGAAAGCCAGGTTAACAAGGGCAGGGACAGGGACTGATCGTGGGGCAAGCACAGCCAGGGGACACCTGGCAAATTGAACGGTCCATAGGAGGCAGTTCACACGCGCAAGAGCAATTTAAACTATTTATGATCACAGATGGGTCCTGAATTAGTTATAACTTCCTAAGGAAAAGATCTTGAAATTATCACAAAGAGTACAATGAAGGCTGCTCGGTGCTCGCTGGAGGTCACGGGGGAGAATAAGCTATTAGTCTGTATTAAGGAAGCACGAGCACCATGATAATGGGGTGCTGGGATATAATACGAATGCCAGCAGCTTGACCTTGACGGCTATTCACTCCTGGGCACTTCATCTCAAAAGGAAATAGAAGAGGCCACAGGAGGGCCACGGCAATGATTAAAGCGGTCATGAGGGCTCAAAACTTCTAAATGAGAAAATCTTTAATTAGGTAGTCAGCTAATTAGAAAGAAGAGAGGAGAAAATGGACAGAGGTGTGAGCGTGGAAGGAAAAGGATTCTAGGCAACTGAGGGAGGTCCCAGAGGTTCTAAATTAGACTTTTTTAAAAGCATCCCTGAGTTTGCTTTTGAAAGTGAATTTTCAATGGCTCAACAATTCCTTTTGAGGAAATAAAAGGCAGGGCCTGGCCAAGTAGTTCAACACACCTAAATAAATACGTGTCTGTTTGAAATTGACAGAAGTTCTCAGCCTGTGTGAACTGGGGTTTTATCCAGCAGACTGGAGAGAGGTAGAGTCTGAATCCAGTCGTTTAGGATGGTGAGAAAAATCCCCACTGCCAGCAATGCCTGAGAAAATACAACACAAGGGTCAGCAGACTACGGCCGATGAGCCAAATCCAGCCCGCCTGGTTTTTCTACTGCCTCAAGCTAGCGATGGTTTTTACGTTTTTAAATGGTTGGGGGGGGGGATGAAAAGAAGAATGATCTTTCATGAAATTCATTGAAATTGCATTGAATTGCATGAAATTCAGATTTTAGCGGCCATAAAGTTTTACTGGAACACAGCCACACCCTGCATTTCTGTATTTTCTGTGGCTGCTTTCACACAACAGCAGAACAGAATAGTTGCAACAGAAAACAGCTGGCCCACAAAGTCTAAAATATTTACTTCCTGACCCTTTGCAGAAAAAGTTTGCTGATCCCAGCTCAAATATGTCTGAGCGTTAAATATTTTCAATGTGGTGAAGGCTCAGGACCAGCATAAGAATGTACCAGAGTCTGGTCTGCAGCTGAGAATCATTTGAACTTATTGCCAGGGTCCCAAAAGCATGAAAGTAAAAGGACCAAAGGAAACTGGACCACTGGCCAAGAGGCTCACACAGCACTGCAGATCCAAACCTGGGTTGCCCACCTGAGTGCTGCCTGCTGGAGAGATTCCCTACCTAACAGCGCGGAGTCAGCATGCCCCAAATCCTTCATTTGCAGACACGTATGTTCAGCACTCCATGGCTGGCTGTGTACCAGATCCAGTGCTTTCCATATTTGCCAGCAAGTAAAATGCCAGGGGTTTAAGACACATTTCAACTTTACAAAGACATTTTGGGGGCGAAAAATACATGAATTGTAAGTGAAAACATTATTTTAGTCATATAAATACAGTGCACATTTTTGAGAATCTATAAAAATAATATATTTTTAATAAGCCAATAGTCTCTTAGCCCTAAATCACAGAGCTAAAATTTATATATGTGTGTGTGTATCTGTGAAAAAGACTTGCAGTGACAATACATTTAAATCTGTAACATAAGGGGGATCACCCGACTCTCTGTTCATGTGTGTTGTCCCTGGCTTTTTCGTTTTGTTAAGAGGATATAAAACTTTCACCTTTGTTGAGATGTGTGTTGCCACACTCTGCCACTAGGGGGTAGCACGACCCATTATTTTCCCTCTCAGCTTTCCATGTGTCCCTAATACCAATGCTTAGGGCTCAAAGGGAAAGTCTTCAAAATTTAATTTGGGAGAAGGTGGAGAATGTATCCCATGTGCAGGTAAATAAAATGAGTCTCTCTGGAGCACAAGGAATTCCATCAGAGTGCACCGGTTCCAATCGAAAGAATGAAAGCAGTGCTGCTTTGCGTCAGGGGAGCAGGTAGCTGAGAGCTTCCCACCAGAAAGCCCCAGGAAAGGCGAGGACCACCTAGGACTGGCTCATGGAAGGAGGGGCAGGAGAGGAATCGGAGATGTACAGTCAGTAGTCCAGGAATCTGAGAGATGCCCAATCTAAATCAGAATCCAAGAGACCACAGGAGACAAAACCAGAGAGTTGAGAAGACGCGGAAGAACCCCGGGGTCTTTGGGGTCAGATCAGAGCTGCAGGCAAAGCCAGGTCAAGATTCCAGGGTTTTAAACAGCAGCAAACAGGCACCCCAAATAGCTCAGTGGGTCACGCACGCGGAATCTCAAAAATGTGACTTGAAGTCCCTTCCCAAAATAAGAGCAGGAGTGGCAGAAAGCAGATTAAAATTCCATCCCATTCAGGCATTCCAAAACATAAAACCTTGACAGCTTTGGGGCAATTAATCCAGAAACCATTTCGGTGGGCTTCCAGCACCTGCCTCTGGGGCCAGGACGGGAAGCACTAGAAATTGAGGGCTTTCCCAAATCTTGAAATCTGGGCGTGAAGGACGGTGCCCCGCGTCCGTGTGTCCCTGAATGTCCCTTTGCTGCAGCCATGACTAAAATTACCTTCTGCACATTCCACACACACGAAACGTCTGCATTGTGCTTTGGGGCACACCTCATGCTTTTTTTCCCTGAATCGCTTCATTTAATTCCCATAAAAGACCTGAGGGACAGGTATTCATATCATTCCCATTTTACAGATAAAGTAACTTGCCCAAGGTGACAAGAGTGAGTGGTGGGGCCAGGACTTAAAACCAGGAACTCTTCTCCCTCCAAAATCTCTGCTACATTTGCTGCCTTCAAATAGGAGTATTTCTACGAGAGCCAAGAAGCATGAAAGAAGGCAAGCTACAAAAGGGAGCCAGAAGCAGGGAGAGCAAATGAACCGGAATAAAGGGAGAGGAAAAGCGCAGACTGGCAAGCAGTCAGAAGGCAGAAGGAAAGAAGATGGGCACGCAACTAAAACGTGTTGCTCGGAAGCAGGGTAAGAGGTGCCTGCCGCGCTTAGTGTCCAAAAGATCTCAGGGAGGCTCGGCTTGGCCAGAGAATGGAACCCAGGAAAGTCCAAAACCAGTCGGGGAACAAAGGCAGGAGGAAGGCAGATTTCTTGGCTGATCTCATGGCAAAGGGCTGCAGAGGGAGTAGTGTGCGGTTCCAGGGACTGAACAGAAACAAAGAAACGGAGAGCGTCCGAATCCGGTTTATCTCCGGAGCTGCACAAAGCAACATTCTTTGTCTCATTACCTAAGCCTGAGAGTCTTTGCCCAGAAAAGTTTCCAGCTGGCCGAGAAAAACAGTTTAGTTTCTGCTGTTGATGCCTTGGTGGAGGGAGGGGCAGGACCCCTCAAGGACCAGGGGAGCACGCTGGGAGGGGGCAGAGAGCTGTGGAGCTCTGGGCGCCGCACTTAGCTCCATTTCAGCGCAGAGATCAGGAGAACGCCCTGAGGTTTACTGCTGTTCCCATCCCTCGTTTACTCCAATGAGAGAGATCGGGAAAGAGACATGATCCTTTAACAGTAAGAAAATCCACCGGAAAGGCAGATGGGGGAAGAAAATCAGGGATAAATGTGAGACAAGTTTCCACTGGAGAAGCTAGCCCCCTGAGAAAACTTGTAGTACCCGGGAGGGGCTGCTGACTGCCCAGGACGGCAAGCCCTGCCCAGGGCCTGTGCTTCACCATTTCAGCAGAGAGGAGCAGTCGTGGGGGATCAGGTGACCCCGAGACACGTGCTCAGAGGCAGATCTCCCTAATCCAATCGTGCCTGAACCACCTGCTGATGAGGACCATGGTTTTCCTCTACCCAGCCCACCATCTCTGATTCCTCGAGCAGCTCATCCCTGACTCCACGTGGTCCCCTTGGGCCTGTCAAACCTGGGGACACTGCAGCTGGGGACCCTGGCACCGAGTCTCCTTTCAGAAGCCCCCAGAGCCCGCCGTCTACACTGAATGGATCAGGAATGGCCCAAGCAAGGCCAATCGCAGGATATATGGATGTCAAGTCCAAAGTTCCCTTTCTGTGGAAGCTTCTAAGCTGGAGAATGGGAGTCCAGCACTGCTACTGCTCGTCTTGCCTGCTTCCCAAGAACAAAGGCAGAGAAGAAGAGCTGAAAAGATGAGAGACAAACTCCTGACAAAATAATGTATGTGCCTAGATCCAGACATGCCTGAAGCTAGGATCAATTCTTGAGCTTCCCAGTCAATCACAAGAGTCAATAAGTACCCCTTTTTTTTCAACCTCATCTGGGTCTAGCGTCTGCAGCCAAAACTTGTCAGCCCTAATTCACCGCTCTTCCCCACCAGTAGCCCACTTCCCGCTTCTGCCTTTGTGAGCACTGTTGCTCACCCTTCTCCAGTTTCTACAGACCTAATTCTAAAGACTTCAAAGCCCCAACTCAAATGCACCCTCCTCTGTGAAGCCTTCCCTGATCCCTTCCTGGGCCAGTTCACCTCTCCCACCTCAGCAGCCCCTGATGCTTTCTCTGTCCTTTTCTGTGTCCATCAGGAGTACATTAGGTCATGAGGAATAGAAAACCTGACTTACAGTGGCTTACACAAATAGAGATTTCTTTTTCTCACATAATAGGAAGTCCCAAGGAAGGCAGCTGCCAGCTTTTACTTGAAAGCCTTACGAAATCAGGAACAGCAAGCATCTCTACAGCCTTTGTCTTAGGCTTCTTGTCCCGTGGTTGCAAGATGGCTGCCACACATCCAGGCATCACACTTGGTTTCCAGCAAGAATGGAAAAGAAAAAAGAAATTTTTTAATTAAAAATTTTTTTAAAAGAAGGGAAAAGAAGCATGGCCAGCTGCTTCTCCTCTTTTATCAGGAGAGCAAAAGCTTTCCCACCAGCAGACTTCTATTACTACTTCTAATTCATGCCCCGAACTGCATCACTGACCATTTCCAGTTGCAGTGGAGGCTAGGAAATGAGTATTTTAACGCCCAGCCTCTATAGTGGATGGGGGAAGGGAGAAAAGGTTAGAATGCCTGTTAGGTCAGCCTCAGAACAGTGTCTGGCCCTGCTGTCTTAAAGCTCTGGTCACAAAAGTATTTTTATTACAATTATTTGCATGCTAAACCCTGAACTCCACCTGGGAAGGAACTGAGTTCCCAGTCACTGTCCCATTCACAAGACCTGGCACATAACACTTTGATAAATATGTGTCCAATGAATGCATGTGCTGCTGCTTGCTCAGGCTCCTGGGGCCTCCTAGCAGGCTGAGCGGATGCTTGGCTACAGTGGTGTCGTTAAATGTGCACCTTTCTTTGATCTCTGAGTGCTGCTGTTTGAAATTCATCTGGATGGAGTGGAAAGATACCAGGTATGTGTATTCCTGTACCTTGTCTAATCATCAGAAAGGGTTAAACCATTTCTATTTCAGGTCTCCTGTGATCAAGAAACGTTCGTTGGCCGGTGCCTCAAAGGCAAGTCATTGCGGGAATTAAGAATTAGCTCTCTCCCCAACTACCCCCTTGATATAGTTAGAATAAAGGCAGCAGTGACATTGCCAATGACCCAGATGTTGGAGAAACCTTGGATTAAACCACAGAGGCTCTTGCCTCCAAATCCTATAATATTGCATTAACACGGGCTCAACCTGCAGAATTGGATTTAAATCCAGCACTTGAACACTCACCCTACCTCAGCCCCTAATCTCATTTTGTCCTCAGAGTGTTTAAAATAATGATAATACAGTTGCTGTGGAAAGTGGCTCTGTGAGTGTTTTTTTACATTAGAATGGCTCTTAATAAAGCAAAAGTGCTTTAAGTGCAGAAGTCTCTTCCTTTTCATTGCTCCTGTCTAGGTAATAAATGACATGTTACAGCTCAAAACTTCTCTGGCTCACTGTGATAAAGGCACTGGGGACAGCCAGGCTGCCTTCTGAGCACAGCACAGCATGAGGGTGCTGGTGAATGCTGGGATTTGGGGCCCAGAACCACACAAGAGCACTGCCCAAGGAGTGAGCCAAGCCCGGCAGTGGGCGGCCGTGTCTTCATGGCCCACGCCCTCTCCTTCACTTCCCTGTCACCTGGGCAGGCACATGGCAACGTCTGCCAGTCTCGGTCTTCTCTTCCAGGCTCCATTGCTTTCAGCTTCTGGCTGCTCCATCTGTGGCCTTCTCAGCTTCTACGGGTTCCTCTCTGAGCTCCTGTATCTTTTTCGTCTGTCTCTGTGGCTCCCTCTCTCCATATTCATCCGGTTTGCAAAGGACTCCATAAGAGAATGAAGACCCACCCGGGGTCATGCTGAAGCAACCTAATCAAAAGGAAGGTCCCACCTGCAATAGGTTTACACCCACAGGAATGGATCGGCTCTAAGGACATGAGCTTTTCCGGGGTACATACAGTCTCCAACTACCACAACTATGTATACATCAAGTGCCAAATGAGTGGCACAGACCAGGGAGGGTTTCAAAAGCTCCAAGAAGGGAGAGATCCCCAAGGTCAAGAGGCTTCATGCATAAAAGAAGGACTTGACCACTTCTAAGTATATGCCCCAAAGAAACAGAAGCAGGGACTCAGACAGATTCTTGCACACCAACGTCCACAGTGACGTTATCTACAATTGCCGAAAGGTGGAAGTTACCCAAGTGCCACAGACAGATGTATAGATAAACAAAATGTGATATGTACATACAATGGAATACTAATGAGCCATAAAAAATGAATGTAGTTCTGAAATATGCTGCAAGGATGAACCTAGAGAACATTATACCAAGTGAAATCAGCCAGATGCAAGTGGACAAATATTATATGATTCTACTGACATGAAATATCTAGAAGCTAATTCACAGAGAGAGAATGTAGACTAGAGATTACCAGGGGCTG
>JAQZBX010045199.1:0-21129 GCA_029593785.1 Cabassous unicinctus
CAACTCATGCAACACACTTGTTACTGAAATTTTTAAAAGGGAGAAAGTATAATGACACTAAATAAAATTTTGAAAAAGAAAAACAAACTAGTTAACCAAAACCATCTTTTTTGTTTTCTTCTTTTATTTTCTTATCTGAATCCATTTAGATGTTAGGTGTTCATAATCATAATGAACTTTAAAAATTGTTGCTTCTTTCACTTAAAATTGTTTTATAAGTCTTTTATGCTTTCTTTTCGCTTTTATAGCTATCATTCTAGATAGTTCCATAGTATCCATGTCTCCTCACATTGGACAGTTAGGTTGTTTCACATGTTTTTTCCTCATCCAGGCTGATCCTGCAAAGGCTGTTTGCCAGGATAGATGCATTTTATTCCTTTTAATGATTTATTTGAGATAAAGTTCTAGTTCAGAATGGTTTATGAATATTGCAAACTGCTTTCCAGAAGACCTGTGCTAATTTTTATTTCCTCAGAATTCTACATGTTGAAATTGCCAGACCTGAATGTTATTGTTTTTTTTAGATCACTAATTGTTTTCCTAGTGACTTGTAAACATAATCATCTTCCCAAGGTTTAGTAACTATTTGTATGTCCTCTCAAGTGGGCTGCTTTTTACCAAAAGGTAAGCCTCGGCAGCCCTGAGATTGGCTCTGGCACTGTGGCCGGTTGGGTTCCCTAGGAAGCAGATCCCGAAGCCGGGAGCAGCGTAGAAGGAGTCTGTGAGGGAGGACTCGAGCTCCAGAGCTGTGGAAGCGTGGGGAAGAAAGCCGGATTGAACAGAGACAGAAGGCAAGCTGCAGCACATCTCAGAGAGGCCTCGCCAGTCCTGTAGGGAGCTGTGCAGATGGGACGGCTGTGGAGAGCTGCTCCCAGATGGCGTGAGAGGGCTGGACTGCGTGGGAGGGTTGACGCAGGTGGCTCTGGAAGGGGGCGTGCCCGTTCCGTTGAAGCCCTGAAGATCCCACTGCAGGGGTGACAAATCCTGCGTTTATGAAGGGTGATCTCAGCAACACTCCACAAGGTCCACCACAGAGGCCAAAGGGAGGTTGAGCATAAGCTCGCTACTCAGGTGCCCTTTATTTTGCCCCAGAGACAGCAGCGATCTTATTTCTCATTTCAGCCAGGACCTGGAAACGCAAACCTCTGAGCCTGGCCTGTGCTCTCAATCCTCTTCTCAAGGCACTGTGCTGGGCTCCAAGGGAAGAGAGCCTGAGCCGGTCAGGGGTGCACAGTCTAACGGGGGAGAACAACAAGGGCCATGCAGTAAGGTGCAGGGGTGTCCCTCAGGACCAAGATGGGAGCTCAGGAAAGCTTCCCAGTGGTGATGCTTACGCCAGTATTGGAAAGATGAACGTTTACCAGGCCAAGATAGAGAACAAAGCCATCCCTTGCCATTACCACCATCTCTCTCTTGTCCCCCAGCACCTCTGCGTTCTCACAGCACTCAAGCCACACTGAGCTGCCTACACACTTTCATGCCCAGAGTTGCTCACGCTCTTCCCTCCCTTGGAAGCTCTGATCGTTCTCCACATGCTGAAGTCCTAACTATTCTTCAAAGCCCATCTCAAGTGCACCCCTTTTCTACAGCCTTCCCAATTCTCATTTCCAACTCCACCACAAGCGAGGAGGCCTCTCCCTCTTTGTGATCTCTGACAGTGCTTAGCATCCACGACTTCCATAGCCTTTGTCACATGGAACTGCAAACTTGAATTCCATGACTCCTCTCCCACCGTTGCCTTTGATGAACCCAGGACCAGACTCAGAGGGGGGCTGAAGACTGCTGAGCCACGATAAACTAAATGAAACATCGTTTCTTGAAATTCAGTCCCTAACACCAATACCTTCCCAATAAATAAATTCATACTGAATACACTTAAATAGTCTAGTTCAATTTGCAATAGGTCTTCTTTTAGGAAATGACAAATTTTTTTGGAATGGTGTTTGAGGGGGAAGTCCACCTCCTATTGTGCGTGATTTTCTCCACTGCCTGAGAAACCTGAGCCTTCCTGAAGAAGATCATCACTGGCTCGTGAGCCCCAACCCACCACCAGGCAAGCAAAGCATGTCTCCTTAACACAAAACCCTTCTCTTCCCCTGTGAGAAAACCAGGCTTACCCTGCTATCTGAGATGAATGAGTTCTGCTAAAATAGAACCCCGCCCCCCCAAGTCTTCCAGCCAAGAAGACAGAGAGAGATGGGGTAGGCGAGCACATTTTGAAGCATGAATTTTTCCAGGATCAGAGCATTTCATTAGGAGACTTTTAGATGTGTTTTTCTCTGTAAAGACTCAGATGAAAGTCTGGAGAATTTACCAACTACATTGAAACAGCCTGGCACTTTAAAATCCTTTCTTTACCACCAGAAGCCCTGTTGTCCATGAATTGTAAACAAGTTTGTGTGTGTGTTGATCTAACAAATGCCCACTTATTTCTTAGGCTCACCCTGTTTCATTTTTAATTAAAATCATTGCATTGATTTGTTTTTAAAATAGTAGTGAAGTCTCTGACTTTGTAGGTTGAGAAATAAATTATCATTTGAAGGATTAGAGTGGCTCTTCTTTTGATTTTAATAAAGATTAAAAGAAGAAAAAGAAGCACAAAGGAATGAATGCAGCCTCCCCAATATAATGAGTTAGACGGCGTCCCCCTATTGATCAAACAAAAGAACAAATGTATGAAACAAAGAGTATAGATTTGACAAACCATCTCGGCTCTCGCAGAGGATTTTCGAGGGGATTTGGAAAGTTGTAGCCTGCCCAGGTTCTGTTATTTCTGAGTATATTAAAGCCAGTACTCTGTTAGCTTAGGTATTGTTTTCGTGTGTGCTTTACTTCCTGGCAATAGAGTCTTTCTTTAAGGAAAGCAATTGGGAGATACCCTGGTCCTGGTTAATCTGTTAGCTTTTTCACACAGAGACTTTTGTCTGGATGTGCTTCTCAAGAGGTACAGGCATTGTGTCCTGGGCCCCTCTCCCAAGTGGGCAGCCTGTATAACGAAAGCAGCACATCTTGGGGAAGAGCCTGCTGGATTTCCATTTGACACTGGAGCTCTTGTTCTTTGTGCAAACCTCAATGCAAACTGTGCCGGTTCTCCAGGAGCAAATTTGGTGGTGGTTTGTTACTGCTCCACCCAGGCTGTTTCTCCCTAAAGGGAAGCGTTTGGGAGGCTCCTGCTGTCTTCACGGGTGGACTGTGGGACTCCGAGGGCTTGGAACAAGCTCCATCTCCGTGTGGGTGTTGAGGGCGTGGCTGCATCCTGAGAACAGGCGCTTCTGGCACTGCTCGGTGCCCCTCTCTTTGCCATGGCTTTCCTCTCAGAGGCAGAGATAGGGCACCCATCTATAGCCCAGTCTGTGACCTCTGACAATGTACTCCAGGGTTTTCAACCAGACTTACATGATAGCTGGTCTGTGCTGTGCTGATATTTCATTGTTCCTTCTTCACTAGTTCTTTTTTCAGGTTATAAGTATAGCTGAAGTCACACACACACACACACACACACACACACACACACACAGAGAGAGAGAGAGAGAGAGAGAGAGAGAGAGAGAGAGAAAATACTTCTGATGACCCTGATTTCCCTCCCTTCTCCATCTAAGTATGTTCTACACTCTGTCTCCCCAACTCCAATCCCTGCTCAATCTTCAACTGGAGTGTGGTGCTGCCCTTCACCCTCTGTGTGGTCCCCACCTGTCTAAGGTCACTTGTGACCCCCATGCTATTAAGACCTTGCTTGCTGATTTACTGTCTCTTCTAGAAAACCCTGAGCACTTCCAATGTTGGGGTCACACTTTATTTGTCTCTGTGTTCATAGCACCATGGTACTCAGGGCTTCATGGACAAAATAAACCGATTGCAGAGCTAGCACAGGGACACAGCTTCCCTCTGATCGTTTGCCTTGTGCCAGGGCCTCCAGAACAGGCACACACACTTTCTCAGTTACACTTAGCACACAAAGGCATTTTACAGATGAGACGATCGAGGCTCTGAGAGGTGCGGTGGCTCGTTCTAGATCACATAGTCGGTAAATAGAAGACGGCCAGCTTAGAAGGCTGTTTTTCAAGGCTTTTCCACTCTTTGGGCTTATTTGAATTATGGTCAGAGCATTGAGAGCACTGTATACAAATGGTGCAGAAATGCGAATACTGCATACAAATTTGGGGAGTGTGTGCTCCCAGGAAGGTCAAGAAGTGGGAAGCAAGCTTCCAAATGCCATCATGACTAGAGAGATACTCTTATTCTTGGGTGATGTATGGCTTTCATAATTAAAGGAATAATGACAACAACAAATAATATTTAATGAGATTTATGTTGTGCTATGGCAATTATTGTGTTAAATCCATGATTTGTACTAATTCACTTCATCCTTAAAATAGTCCTATAAGGGAGGGACTAGTATTAGTCTAATTATATTGAGGAGAACACTGAAGCACAGTGAGGTAATAGGGGACTTACCTAACATAGCATAAACAATGGAACTAGAGTTCAAATCCAGACAGGTGTTTTTCCAAATAATAAACACCATATAATCTCAGGAGTTAAGTCCTTTCCTCTAAAAGTACTGGGGTTCCCACAATTGCCTGGGTGGGAAAATCTCAAATGATTATCATGGATTCTCCAAGCTAAACATGCTCAATTTTTTTTTCATTGCTTCTCTATATGGTGACAGTTTAATACTCCACCATCTTGACTGGTCTTTGGGTAACAACTTCTAGTTAATCATTCTTCCTCTTAAAGCATGGACCTCAGAACTGAGTCCAGGAGTTGTCTCTTCTTGATGAAGCACAAATTGGCTAAACTGCTTGTTTTTGTGGCCACTTCACGCATATTTATTTATGCTGTTCTTGGTGCTAACCATATCTCCTGAGCCTTTTTTCAATGAGCTGTTGGGACATTCTTCCATGCTTGTATGATGGGTATTTTTAGCATAAATTGAATGTAACCTTGGTAAATTTCACGTTATTAAATTCATTTAAGCCATCATTTCTGTAAGTGCTTTTGTCAAGCTACCAATGAATATTGGAAAGAGCATAGGATTGGAATCAGAGAATCTTGAATTCAAAGCCTAGCTCACCAATTATGAGTTATTTGATCTTGGCAATTTCCATTATCCACTCTTGCCTCAGCTTTCCCATAAGTAAATTAGGGTTAACAGTATCAACCCTAGAAGCCTGCGAGAACTCATTGAAAGGAAAGGCTCATAAAAGTATATTCTTGTTATCATTATAATCATGAAAATTTCAATCCCTGCTAATCATCCAAGAACTTACTCAAAAGTCAATATATGTTTTCTTAGCTTTTATTTTTATTTACTTGCATTACATTTATGTTATTAAAGTAATCTTCACCTTTTGGCAAGGATTCCTATAATTTGCATTTATTTCTTAGAAATGATAAGTAATTGTTGACATTATGTTCTGATAAACTAGCCAGGGAATATGAAATACCTATTCCTAGAAATGCTTCTAGTGAGCTTTAGTACTTGTATAACAACTTCAGTAATATGGTCACTTGTACAAGGTGTTAATAGGGGATTATCACCTTCTGGAGATGAATCCTGGGCTGGGCAGATCATGCAAAGAGCCTGGTGATTTTATAGCCTCAACAGACCTGCCCCAGTCTGAAGGGAAGTTCATCTTTACTTTTCTGGCTTCCTCTGGGTAATCAGACGGCCACTCCTCTGTTGGAAGTTTGAGAGTATAGAGATGAGAAAAAAGACAACTTTTTTTCCTGATCCAGATCTCATCTGAATTGTACCTTGATTATACTAATCTCTCTAACCATCTGAACTACAAAATCTGGACTTTGCTAGCCTTGACTTTCAAAGCCATCCCAATTCCCCAGCATTTTACCGACTTCTCAGATTCTTCCACGACAGGATCTGATCATTAATATGTGCCTAATATAAGGCAGACTTAAAAGACTTCTGAACTGGCCCATTGCATCTTCTGACATCAGATGCCTGCCTAACACTTCAAGTCTTCCACGATCCCCTGGTCTATAGTTTGAGCTGTAGCTCAAAGTCTGCTGTTACAAGTAAGGAGACAACTATAAAAATACATTCTTGAAAGTCTCTATTAGGTCATCAGGGTGAGGAAAGTCTAGCATAAAAGATTGTTTTCCTATACCCAGGTAAAATGAAGCCTACACAGCTGATTAAAACTGTGTTTTGGTCTAATGCAGTAGTGTTGGGGATTGAATCATGTTCCCCACAAAGGGTATGTTCAGGTCCCATTGGTCCTGTGGGTGTGAGCCCATTTGTAAATAGGACCTTTGAAGATGTTATTAGTTAAGGTGGGCCCATACTGAATGAGGGTGGGCCTTCATCCAATATGGCTGACATCCTTACAGACAAAGGAAATTGAACACAGAAGATGAGCCACATCCAGAAGCTGGAAGTCCATGGTGCTTAGAAGAGAAAGGAGAAGACACCACCATGTGCATTGCTATATGACAAAAAAGCAAAGGAACCCTATGATCATCAGCCAGTGAGAAGATACCAAGCCCGCAATAAAGCAAGCCTTCTAGCCTCTGAAACTGTGAGCCAATAAATTCCTGTTGTTAACCCAACCTATTGTATGGTATTTGTCCCAGCAGCTGGGAAACTAAGACAGGTAGGCAATAAAACTTAGTGGTTAAGAAGATGCGCTTTAGAGTGTACAGACTGAGGTTTGAATCCCAGTTCAGCCAATTGTTGGTGACATGTGGGGCAAGATATTTCCTTCCTAAGTCTCAGTTTCCTCACATGTAAAATGGAGACAAAAATCCTTATCTCATAAGATTATTATGAAAATCACATAAAATGATGTATGATGTGTTTATCATAGTGCCTGGTGCATACTAAGTGCTTGATAAAGTCTAGCTTCCATTTTTAAAAATTGCCATGGCACTCACTCTGCAAAATTCTGCCCAGTCTCTCTGACTCCAAAGCTCATGCTCTTTCTACTATGTCAAGTAGCTTTACTTTATGATCTCAATTCTAGCAGGTAGTTCACTAGGTGTGGCAGTTTGAAGATTTTGTGGACCCAAGAAAAACCTGTTCTTAAAGCTAATCCATTCCTGTGCATATAAACCTATTGTAGGCGGGATCTTTTGATTAAATTACTTCAGTTAAGGGCATTTGATTAGATTGCATGACCCAAGGTGGGTCTTAATCCTCTTACTGGAGTCCTTCATAAACAGAGGAATAAAAAGCTGCAGATACAGAAAGAAGGCCACAGAGACAGAGGAACCCAGAAGCAGAGAGGAAGCCATTTTAGCCAGAAGCTAAAAGCAGCAAGGAGAGGGGAGAGGTGAGCTGATGCTGCCATTTTGTGATCTGATGATTTCTTGATTTGGGCACTTTCACAACGTCAATATTGTAAGTTTTTAACTTAATAAATTCCTGTTGTAAAAGCTACCCCATTTCTGGTATATTACTCCCAGCAACTTTGAGCAACTAAAACACCAGGTTATCTCTTAATTTATAGTCTGTCAATTGATGTTTATATTTCAATGACTATCTTTTTCATTTCTAGAAGTTCTAATTCATTCTTTTAAATATATATATTCTTTATTCAGACTGTCACATTTTTTCCAACTTTTTCACATGTCTTTAAACTGTGTAAATATCCTTGTTTTATAGTCCCTATTACCTTTTAAAATTATATGAATTGCACTATTTTTGTTTCTGCTGACTATCACCATGATAAACCAATTTTTGGTTGTTTTTAGTTTTGGATTGAGAGTTCCTCTTGAGTGGGTCTTTATCACTTTCAGATGAGGGTATTTGCTTCTTCTTCCAGGTACTCCAGGGTTATTAGAAGCCTAGGATCTATTCTGTACAATTTTCCAACATGGGGATTCCAGGATCATGTGGATAGTATAAATTAGAACCCCAGTGCTACATGCACTGCAAGCTGGTGGTTACAAATCTCAGGGGAGATTTTTTTCCTACCTGCAACCCAGTTGAAAGAGATAAGCATTCTTGTCACCTATCTTTGTGGGTAAGAAGATTTTTTTTCTAGTTTATACTTTCATAGTATACATTACTGTTCATGGATCCTGGTTTTACGTAAATGTTTCATTTCCAGCTCTCCCTGCCTTGCCTTCATACAAGACCTCCTCTACTGTCACAATGTGGATATTAAAACCTAAGCTTCTAAATTATTGAGAGTGATCACCTCTCCCCTCTGCCATATAAGACCAGTTATAGCATTAACACGTGCTTACAGCCTTGCTTTTAGGTCCTTCTACATTTCTGATCTTTGACTTCTAAGAATTTCCCTTTCTTATGAGCTCAGCCATAAAAGGAGTTTGCTGTATTTTTATCTAGCATTTTTAGGTACATGTGGAAGGAGCGTTCTCAGGTCATCTACCATGCAGAATATTGGAACCAGAGGTCCTGCAATGGAAACTTCTCCTACCACTCAAAATATCCCATTGTTTATAGTTCTTTTACTGCAAAGTCCTATTGCAAGAATGGTGCTTATAGGAACTGACTGGTCCTATGATTGTTCTCTAACAACTTGAGGGGTCTTTTTCAAGCCTTTGTTCTTTAACTCTATCCTGCCCATTAGGTAAGAGTAATCTTTAAAAGTTGACTCTGTCATTTTGATGGAAATTATAAAGTGAAAAGCAATCCCCTACATCATTTCCATTTCTCTCACTTTGTATGCTTCTGCTATTGGCAATGTTTTCCCCAAGGGTATAAGAGAAAGATTTGATTATATCAGCATATATTTCATAGGCACATAAACATCCTCATAGAAAGTAACTCTGAAGAGAGAAGAGATGCGTGCATTTGTTAGGCCACATGAGTCGTGGAAGGGAGACTGGCTTTTATTGCTTTTGGTTAATGACAACTAACTTCCCTTCAGAAATGATTGGCCATTTCCATTGCTTAAGCCCATTGGGCCTTACCTGATCAATGACCATAAAACTAGTCTCATTGGCCAGAGCAGGAACTAAGCACAAGCAAACTCATGTACATACTGCCACCTCTCTCCACAACTTCTTTTCTAAAAACGAGATTCAGATCTTCTCAATAAAAGTCATCAGGTCTGTGCAATATGTACAGCCTCTCTTTGGCCTGGGAATGTGTCTGCTTTGTTTCATATCACCTCATTCTGCAGTAAATTGTAACTTCTGGGGCACAGGGGCAGCACAATTACTGAGCTACTTTTAAAGGGGCTTAGGCTACAAGACTGAAGGGGCGAAATATTTGCTGATTGGCAAGAAGCCACAGGATTATTTTATTGTAACTAAAGATATATGAGGCATAGAGGAAAGAACATCAGCTTTGGAGTCAGTAAGTAATGAATTCCAGCCCCAGTTTAACTCTCTAACAGTGGGGCATTTGGGAAGCTACTTAACTTTTCTGAGCCTCAGACACATGAATTAGAATCACTTTGCAGGGGGGAAGGGAGCGAATATATGTGAAAGGCCTAATTTAGGGGCAGCCTGGCGTAGGGCAGAAGATTTTAGAGCCATCCAGTTCGGGGCTCAAATATTGGCCCTTCCGTTTATGACCTATGTGATAAATTACTAAATACTTCCAAGCCATGTTTTCCTTTTGTCTAAAATGGGGACAACAATCCCTAGCACACAAAGTTGTGAGAATGAAAGCAGTTGAGAGCATTTACATTAAGCAGTGCTAGTTCCTTTCTTTATCTTGTTAGCACCGTCTACAAGTTCTAGTTCCTCCGTGAGGGACTTGGGAATCTGACTCAGTTTCACTCTTTGAGTGCCTCCTGTGCAGGATGAGGCAATTGTTCAGTTCTTCACACACGTAAGATGACCCTTTCGTTCTCCCTCCCTCAGATTTTCAGACAGGGGTGTTATTGGAAGCTGGAGATCGCCCCAGGCCAGCAGGCCACTTCCTGCCCGCCACCTGGCCCTCCCACGGAGCTTGGAGTTTGCATCTTACCAACTCTGGGGCTGCTGCGACAGGGGCATGCAGGCAAGAGGTGCTGGCCAGGACCTGGACTTGCATTCCTGAGAGGCCTCCGGGATTTTCTGGAGACAGCTTCAGCTCTGTCAGCAGCTCACAGCCAGGAGAAGAGTGAACAGAGGTGTATGGCTGGCCTGCGCCCTCCGGGGCTTCTGGTTTTAAAGCTTTAATCACTGAGATCAGAGCCATTCTGTTTTATTACGGTGCCAAAGGGGCCACCGGGGCCTAGCACCGGTGCTGGGGGCTCCTTCCAGAGGCCTTTGGCCTGGCCTAGAGGAGAGATGGCAGCCGGGCCCCTGTGCCTCCTGCAGGGTTTGTGTTTCCCTTCCTATTAAATCGTCCTTGTACTCCGAAGGCTGCTCCACTTTCCCATCTCTCCAGCTCTGCCTCTGGCTTCTTTAAAGGCTTCAGTGTTTCCTCAAATTAAGGGACCCAGCTGCTCAAGGCCCTTTGTTCAGTGTCTCCAGGATGACCTTTCCGATAATTCGTCCCCACTCACAGGGGCTGAGCTTTGCTGGTATTTAGACTCGGAGCTTCCTTGGCTAATCGGAATTTATTATCCTCTTTGTTAGGGGACTGTGAGGCCCTTTTTCTCCATGGAGGGCTGTCTTCTGGGTGAGTGATACATGGGCTGGCTCTGGCTTTCTAATCCTGGCAAGCCCTCTATCCAGGTTGTGTCTCCATGGGCCCCAAAGACTGTGTGTGTGTGTGCATGTGTGTGTGTGTGTGCATGCTCATTTGGCTACAGAAAAATAAAGACTTTCAGAATCTCAGCATCTTTCTGGGATAAAGGGATCAGATTGGAGTTGAAGGAACATGGTATCTACTGTGGCTTCCCTTTAACTTTCTGGAATCCCTCCTAAGAGTTTAACTATCCAGTCTGCCTGACTGTAGCTGTTTATTTATTCTTGTAAATCTGATTAAATTTTGTTCGTTGAATTTTGAGGGTGATAAAAATGAGAATTGTGACACTTATCATTTATTAAATCCATATATATATTAAATACTTAACACATTTTATCCCATTGAATCTGCAAATCAGTTCTATTTGGTTTGTTATTACCTGTATTTTAAAGAAGGGAAAACTGAAGCTCAGAAAAGTTAAGTAACTTACTCAGAATAACACAGCTAAAAATCAGCAGAACTGAGAGCGTGAATTAGGACAGTCTGGATTTAGCACAGGCTTGTCAGAGTCCCATGTCCACGGTTGAAAGAAATTTGTTGTACATAGAAGGAAGGTTGGGATTTATTCCCCCGCTAGTACATGGCTAATTCCAAAAGACTTCAGAATGTAAAGCCAAAGACTTTCCAGAAATGTGGGGTATTGGGATGTTGGCAGGTTTCCTGGAAAAAACACACACACAAGAGCACACAGTCACTGAAAATGTAGTTAACTGGGAAATATTTCAAACCTTCTTTGAGGCCTTACTAAGTGTCAGGTTGCTAGGCCAGGCCCTGAGATGAGCAAGGCATGGGCCCTTCATTCCTTCAAGGAGCTCACCCTCTAGTGGGGGAAACACGTTCTCAGGTAATTACGGTACAGGGCTTGTGGGCTGTGGCAGAGGAGGTAACTATGGTACCCTGAACAGGGTATTATTACAGAGGGACACAGAAAAGGCCTTGGGAGCGCAGATGATGGGAATGATCAACCCCATCTTTTGGCAGGGGTTTCAGGAAAGGATTCAGAGTTATAGTTTGAATTGAGTATTGAAGGCTAAGCTGCAACATAATAGTTGGAGGAATGGTGACAGAGGAAACGGGAAGGTATTTTGTACATAGGAACAGTAAATACGAAGGCTCAGAGGAGGGGGGGAACATTATTTTCGTGAAGTAGTACAAATATGTCAGGGCATCTGTAGAGAAAGGAACATGTTAAGGAGTGGTAGAAGTAAGATTGGAAATACAAGCAAGGACCATCTTATTAAGAGCTTTCTATGTTTTACAAAATGTCTGCATTGATCTTGAGTTGATAGGGAGGCACGGAAGAGCTGTGTTTTAGGCATGAGAGTGACAAGGTCAAATTTGTGCTTTAGAAAATCACTTTAACACAACCTATGGTGGACCAACGGTGGTGAGTTAGAAGGTAAGACCTGATTGTAGCGGTAGGGAGGCTAAACCTAGTCATAGTCTACAGAGATTAATTGCTTGCTACGTGTAAGTGCTGTGCAAAGACACTGCAAGCAGTACTCTTTCAGTCTCCATAGCAACCCTATAACAAATGTGTTATCCCATTTTACAGGTGGGGAAATTGTGGTTAAGCAAGTTAAATAATTTGCATTAGGTCATATTCCATTAAGGATGAGGCTAACATTTGAACCCAGACTGCCTTAATTCATAGCCCAAGCAAGAAATGCCAGCTGAAATCAGGGCAGCCATAGGAGGATAGAAAGAGGTTACCAACGTCCAAGGTATTCAGAAGGTAGAAATGACAGAAAACAGTGGTTGACTAGATGTAGGGGATGTGGGGGAAAGAGATGTCAGTGACAACTCCCAGGTGTCTAATTTGGGGAACTGTGTGGTTGGTCACACCTACTGAGACGAGGAGGAGCATAGAAGGGCAAAGGGAAAACAAGGTGTGTTCCATTCTGGACAAATTTTGGAGCCTGTAGAAGTCATTCATGGCTCAAAGAGACCTTTAGAAATAAGAGTTTATATCCATTATCACTAATGATGAATCTTCCCTTGCGATACTGGCCAGTGATAGTTGTACACATATGCAATTAATAAATAAGTTAGTAAATACACAATTATGGGAGTTGCATTCTCAATCTTTTTGTATCTATAAGGATGAATGATCAAAAAAGTTTGGAAACTATTAATTTTATATTAGATTCAGAGAAATTGAGGTTAAAAGTATATTTAATGACAAAAAGTTACTTAAAATATTCAGACAATATTTTGTGATTTATGGTCTTTTTGGCTACCTGGGCCACTTACACATAGTTTGAGTTCTAATATTTGTCAATAGATCTATTAGTTATATATGTTCAATACTGTCAAATCTGTCCCAAGCCTCTAGCCCCAGCAGAGTTGATTGTTATTACCCCCTGCATTCTGCAATCTACCTAGCACATGTTTGTTTTAATACCATAAAAAAAATGCATTTGTTGGATTTGTCTCATTCTATAGACTGGAGCTGGCTGATGGCAAGGACTTGATCTGTTTATCCCTGTAGCCCCTCTCCCCCACAGTCCCTCATAACATGCCAGGTACAATAAATGGCTCAACAGCTGTTGGTGAACTAAATGAATAAGTGAATGATTGCTTATTATAAAAGAATGACATAAGCTAATATATATAAAGCTTTTAATAGAGTGCCCAACACACTCTATAAAACCTAATAGGTGTTTTATAAGTACTTGCTATTATTATTTTTCTCCTGTGTAAGTTCTTTCCGTTTTTCTTTTATCACTCAAGAAAATTAAAGGAAAGAATCATGTCTTTTACATCTTTTGCATTCCTCTGTAACACCTAATATAAGCACTCAGTCAATCTATTCATCAAGCATTTGCAATCTCCACAGTCCAAATTTCTGTTCATTTTCTTCCTAACCATGTGTGATGGAGCTCTCTGACTCCACTTGGATACCCTACCCCTCTGGAGCAATAGGTATATTTACTTTCTTTTTCCCACCAATATTCCCAGCCTCTCTTGCTTTTCTAGCCTTTTCAATGCTGTTTTCAATCTCTCTTGAATCTCAAAGGTTCTTTGCAATGGCATTAATCTTTATTGCAAAAGACTGCCACATTCTTTTGGTATGGATTTATCTTTGTGGATTCCGCCCCAAATAAATAAATAAAATGGAATGCCACACTTCTGCAGCTGAACAGTGAAGTTTGTTTTTCTTCGGTGAGGCTGAACATTTATTGATGAATCCATATTGTACTGACAACAACTTCTTCAAAAATTTCATGGGTTGTGTAGCAGTTGGTAATGGTGCATTCACATGGGCAGGAAGAGCTATGCAAATATCAATAATAATTATGCTTGGCGTATGCAAATTCTGCCAGGTATTTTCAGAAATTAGTCTTCCAAATTACTTTTGCACAATTCAGGAAAATTGAAATGTGTATTTAAATAATTGTAGAAAAATGTAAAAGCAATCTCCACTCATTTAAATCATTCAGTTAAGTTGCTATTATAAACAAAGGGATTGTAGATATTTCAGACACAGCAGCCATACTGTCAAAACAGAATTATGGAGATCATGAGAGCTGAGCTTTGTTTGTTGACAATTTAACAGAGATGGCATTGTTTGGATTATTTTGTTTGGCTCATAACATTATTTTTAATATTCTTCAAAAGTCATCACTAAAAAGCAGCAATCTTGTTTCATTTGTTCAGATACTCATTTGTTTATTCTTTAAATGTTAATATCTCTATTTTCCAACCCATCCATCCATCAGATGTATGTTTATTGAGCATGAGTATGTGCCAAGCACTGAGCTAGGTTATATTGTAGAGGTAGGAAAGCTTGGGCTTCCAGCTCAAAGTGGGCCATAAATTTACGCAATTGAGCCATTTGAGAGTCTTTAAATTTCCTCCAAGAGTTTAATATCAACTACAGCTTTGTATGAAAACTATATATATATATATATGGGAGAGTCAATAATTGGTGCATTTACATAGGAAAAGCATTTTCAGTGTCTTCTGCTTCCATATAGTTTTAATTAATAACCATATGGCCAGGGATTTAAGTGCTGATGGTAACCCTAGGTTTCTATGACTTTCTTGAACATTTGAAATAAGCTACTCAGGGAAAATATCATTAAATTAATGGATGAAGGATAGAAAGGTACAGACGCCCTGCCTACAAGAAGCTGACATGTCATAGGCATCCAGGACAAGGAGCAATAAGCCATTTGGTAATGCTTTTGATTAGAATCCTGCAACCACGGTCTGTGGACATTTTGAGGCATTAGGGATCTCTTTCTTGCAGGCTTTATCAGAATGCCTTCATGGAGGTCTTCGAGTTGTGCTTGAGTATGAGCTGTACCAAGGAAGGTGGTGGGAGATAGCTGTGGGAGAAGGAATGTTCCAGGGCTTTTGACCCTGGCTCAGCAGCTGTATGACTTTGGGCGATTAATGATTAGCCTCATCTGTAAAATGTGGGTAGTAACACAAACTTCACAAAGATTTTGGAAGGATTTAGCTAATGTTTGCCAAAGTGCTCATTAAATTATATTGTGCAGGGAATTCTAGGCTGAAGAGCAAAGGCACAGAAGCAAGAGGCAGAGAGACAAATTTAGACACTGGTGATAAGGCTAATTTGACTAAAACTTAGGGTTCGCTATAGAAAATAAGAGGCGATAACCACAAATCTGCCACTTGTCTGTTTTGTGACCTTGAAGTTGTGACTTGAACTGCTTTGGTTTTTAATTGCCTGTCTCTAAAATGGGTCACCAAAAATATGACCCCCAAATGGTAGGAGGTAATATGACAGAAATATTGTCCACAAGGAAGGCCTTTGTGTTCCTCTTCTGATGGAAATACTCAATTCAACTGATAGTTTCTTATCAGTTTCTGGCCAGGAAATACACACTTCTTTGGCCATACATCTCAAGTCAGCTGACACAGTCCTCATAAAGATCTAGAATATGGGTTTCAAATATCCTCATTGTTTTAATCATGATCTGATAAGCCCGTATAATATTCTAGTAGGTTTTTAAGAGAAGCATTGAAACTATCTCCTTAAAGATATTAACAATCCTTTCGTCACTGGCTGACTTGTTGGAAACAATCTCTTCTCATCCTAACCAATGAACTAGCCTCTGTGCCTCCATATCAGGCCAGCTATTACTGTGCTCCCCTTACATTTTTGAATGGTGGCTAGCTTTTCTTTTTTTGGGTTCCCAAAGCTACATTGATAATCTTACAAATGGCAAACTAACATGAGATAACAAAATAGGTAGAATGAGGGCATAAAGGGGTGGGGAACACAGAAGAGGACAGTCTCTTTCTCATCTTTTACATAGTCATCCAACAGGCATCTTTCAGTTGCTCATTTAATGATTACCAAGTGTCTGCTAGGCGGCCAGTACTGTACTAGGAACCATGAAACTAAACCCAAGAAGGCAATATCTCTGTCTCTCAAGGGATTTGGCAGTTGGGGTAGGAGGAAATGGCTATAAACACCAATAGCCAGTAGTTTAATAGAGGATGTTCAGACATTCCAGAAGCATCGGGGAAGGAGTGACAAACTCTGCCGGGGTGAGCTGGGAAGGCTTCACAGAGAAGGTAACATTAGAGCTGGATCACGAACACAAGAAAGAAAAGAGAGGATGAGCATTCCAGGCAGAAGAAATTATTACTTCAGTGATGAAAATACAAGGCAGGAAAAGGTCAGACCATATGAAAGGTAAGAAGTGCTAAGGAGTTCAGAAGAAAGAAACATCCTTTTTTATAAAAGGGATGAAAAGTGACACTTCAAGGAAGAGGTGGTATTTGTGATAAGCCATGCCATTTCAGAGAGGAAAGATGGGGTCAGAGATGGCCTTTCAGATGCAGGAATAGCATGAACAGTGGTAGGGTGGTTCAGGGAATGTGGAGGAGTCATGTAGGCTTTGAGTATAGCCTGGGTGTTGTCAGGACTGGAGAGGTCAGGTGGGGCCAGGTGGTGGAAGCCCCAAAGGTTGATGTGAGGACACTGTACCTAATTCTGACATTTGCCAGGAGTCACCAAAATTTTTGATTTGGGAGTGATGTCCATTCAGTTTAATTCCACTATTATTTTCTGAGCCTTTGCTCTGGACCAGGCACTGTGATAGGTTTTAGAGACACAAAATGAATCAGACATGGTTCTCTGCTCTCTTGGATATCCCATTAAAATATATCTGCATCTATGTCTATGTCATTTATGCCTGTATCTCTATTTCTACCTCTATCTACATATCATCCATACCCTCTCTATAGCCACATCTATTTCTAGAGAGAGATTAACTGGATGGAGGTGTGTAGGATAAATGGTAGCAGGGACATGAGCAGGGGAGGCGAGCAGGCAGCACAACTTCGAGTTATAAGGCCTCTGCACTAGTCCCGGTGGGAGATCCTGAACAAGGGGTCTGTGGGGTTAGGAAAAAGATCATTGTCTTTGGAATCCAAGAAACTTGAGTTTGAATCCTGGTTCTATCACAAACTCTCTTTGAAAACTTGGCCAAGTAATGTCCTCAGCATATTCTTTTCATCTGTAAAACAGGGACAATAATATGCACCTTTGAAGGTAGACGAGAGGAACAAAAGTGACATATTAGGCATTTGGCACGTGATTGGCATCAGCGATTGGCAGGGATAATGTTGGTGATAAAGGGACAGAGGTGCCTCTGATTTGTCCCTTCCTGCTCAAAAAGAAGCAGGCATTTTACCCCAGCGATAGAGGCAGATCTGGTGGCTTCAGGAAGGGAATAATGATTGTGGTTTTTATTAAGCCTGCCCTTTGACCTACATGTTCTGTTTCCCAGGTGAGGAGCTGTCTTAGTTTCCTAGGACTGCTGTAACAAAGCTCCGCAAACCGGATGGCTTAAAACAACAGAAATGCATTTTCTCACAGTTCTGGAGGCCAGAAGTCCAAAGCCAAGGTGCTACAGGGCCACACGCCCTCTGAAACCTGCCGGGAGAATCAGATCCCTGCCTCTCTGCTGGCTTCTGGCGGTAGCCTGCCACCCGCCGTGCTCCCTGGCTTGTGACCTGCCTCGGCTGTCTCATGGCCATCCTCTCTGTGTGTGTCTGTGTCTCTTCTCCACTTCCTATAAGGACTCTAGCCATATTGAATTAAGGGCCCACTCTGCTCCAGGAGGACCTTTTTTTAACTTAGCTAATTCCATTTGCAATGACCCTATTTCCTAGTAAGGTCACATTCCCAGGGACCGAGCATTAGGACTTCAACCTAACTTTTGGGGAGACACAATTCAATTGGTAACAGTAGCACAAATGTTCCTTGCCTGGCAGGCAGAGGCAAGCTCACCTTGGGAGGCCCTTCCATGGAGAGCTCTTCCCATCCCACCCATGAACTCATTGACTAGGAGCCTCGGAGAGGTTCTGGCAGTGGGCAAGGTTGCAGCTGTGGCCAGGCCAGGTTGCTCCATCTCCAGCAAACATTTACAGTGGCTTGGTGCCTGCAGCTCCTGCCCTGACAGGCAGGAAGCTGAGAGCCCGGCCAGCACATGGTGGCCAAGAGGATGCTGCCAGCATGGCAGTTGGGAGGCGCAGAGCTCCTGGGCAAGAGACAGACTTGCTCCAGCTGCAGGGAGTCTCCTCCACCATCAGCCCTGCAGCAGCTGTGGGTGCAGCCTTTCCCAGGAGCTCACCTGAGCCAGCAGGACTGTTGTCCTGGCCCTGACTCTTCCTGCCTGATGTCAGGTGGCTTCCACGGGCAACAGTGCCATGGTGAGCAGAGGGAAGCCAGGAGGCAGTGAGGAAACATCGCAGGACATCTCCAAAGGCAGATTCTGCTGGGGTTTCTTGTTTTTCCACGATTGAGACTTACCTGTATCATGATTGGAATTTGTTAGCAGTGATGTGTTAGGAAAGGTTTAACAACCTACTCTCAAACCTACTCTCAAAATAGAAAGAAAGAAAGACAGAAGGAAAGGAGGGAGGAAGAGAGGGAGAGAGAGAAGGAAGGAAGAAGAGAAGGAAGTTATTTCTGATTGACAATGTTTGACAATCCCTATGGTATAAAAACTCCTACCATGGGCAATTTCAAGCTACCAACTAGATGTCACTGAATGCCAAGTTAGGAAGAGACATGCAGTAGCACCTCATTATATCATATTTCCAACATTGAGCTGTAATGGGTACAAATAACCTCAAGAGCATAAATCATAGTAAAAGGTAGTAAAATAATGAGGAAGTAGGGAGTTTTGAACCTTTATTATCTTTTGTTTTTAATATAACTTATTTAATTGTAAGTTTATAAAATTGAATTTTTAACAACTGACTCACAAAATTTCTGAAAATTTAACAATCAGCTCTCTGGCCTCATACAGGCCAGCTCCACCACAAGACAGTGTACAAGCAACAAAGGGAAGAAAGGACAAGTCCTAGAGAGAAAGCCCAACCCAGATTAAAAAACAAGCAAACAAAAATCAGTTTCTGTTTAGGGTAATAGAAGTTTTTGTAATGGATGGTGGTGATGGTGGCACAACTTGTAAATGTAATTAACACCACTAAATTGCATATTTGAATGTGGTTAAAAGGGGAAATTTTAGGTTGTATATATGTTACTAGATACCAGACTAAAAATAAAAAAACATGAAAGTGTCCAAAATAAACAATGAACCCTAATGTAAACCACGGACTTTAGTTGATAGTATAAATATATTACTATTCTTTCATGAATTGTAACAAAGTTATTGTACTAATGCAAAGTGCTAATAATCAGGAAAACTGTGGGTGAGGGAGTTATATTAGAATTCTGTGCTTTGTACATGATTTTGCTATAAAACTGTAATTTCTCTAATTAAGAAAAGTGAAAAAAGAAGACAGGGCAGTTTTTCGGGCTGGGTCTCCCAGTTGTCAGTGATTAGGTAGAATGGTAGGTTTAATTATGTACCCCAGAAAAACACAAATTCTTAATCTTAATCCTTGCCCTTGTGGGTGTGAACTTTTTTTGTAAATAAGATTCTTTGAAGAGGTGTTATCAGCTAAGTTGTGGACTCATTTGCGAATAGGATCTTCTAAAATCCTACTTAGGTATGGCCAGACTGAGTCAGGGTGGGCCTCACTGCATCTTGCTGGAAGCCTTATAAAAAGCCAGAAGTCAGGGGAAGACAGAGGGGACCGAGGGTGTCACCATGTGATGGGAGACAGAGATGTGTGCCAAGGAACCCAAGGAGTGTGGCAAGCCAGCACCAGAGAGCTACTGATTGGGGGAGAAAGCATGGCTTTGCTGATGCCTTAATTTGGGACTTGTAGCCCTACTATAAGACAATAAATTCCTGTTGTTAAGCCAAAAACAACAACAAGAACAGTCCCTGTTCAGTCCCAACTGGGAAGTTGTTCTCAGAGGCCAGCACAGGTCTGTGAGTGTGAATGTTGGTCAACTGGGACCAACAGTCACACTGTTTTAACAATACTTATGCTCTTTTTTTGTTTACATATTTTTATTTGAAAATGTTTATATCAGTACAGTGAAACTATATATTTTAGAGATCCTGGATTATCATTTGTTTAATATAAAAGAGACACATGGAAATTATTTACATAATGGAGGATTTCAGAACTTTGGTGAAATGGGCAGCTTCACATGATGCCATTTCAATAGTGATATATTTCACTCTACTTACTTCCCAAGAATGTCAGCATCTCTGAATAAGAAATGACCCTTGTACTTTAGAACTGCTTTGGTGTCTCCATATTCTGGGAGAAGAACTTTATCTCCAACTTTCATGCTAACCAGTTGAATGTTTCCACCCTTCCCTTCAGATTCTGCAGCTACTACTGTTGCCTGCAATGCTTTTCCTTGAGATTTTTCTGGAAGCACAGTGCCTCCTTGGTTATGGTTTTGGCTGCACTCCTTTCAACCAATACTTGGTCAAGGAGGGGAAGGAACTTTCTCAACGACTGTCCTACCCAGTTCTGGTTGCAGTAACTCATTCTGCTCCCACATCACAGCACCAGCTCCATACCCTCCTGTTAAATTCGTGCTTTCAGAAAGACAACTGAAATTCTGAAATTGTTGGAAAGAACCAAGCTCAAATGTCATGAGTCCCTTTTTAAAAAACTTCCCATGGCTCCCTGTAACCATTGGCCAGTTTGATGGAATTATGAATTCCAAAAATATAATTGAATAATGCTTGTAAACTGATCTGTTAATCTGGGCATGATTAGGTTATGATTAGGGTGTTGAGCCCCACCCCTTGGTGGGTTGGGAATCAAATATAAAAGGCATGGCAAGAACAGTTTTGGGAAGAAGTCTTTGAGAAGCAGCTTTGATGTTGAAAAGAAGGCCCCAGGAGAAGAGAAGCGAACCATTCGCCTGATCGCCTACAGCTGACCTTGTGGAGGAAACAGGAGCTAAGCCCGGAGAGAAATGCAGCCCCGGGAAGAGAGGAAGACAAGAAGCCTGAACTCTGGGCAAATGTCGGCAGCTGTCTTGCTCCAACACGTGACAATGGACTTTGGTGAGGGAAGAAACTTATGCTTTATGGCCTGGTAACTGTGGACTTCTACCCCAAATAAATACCCTTTATAAAGACCAA
>JAQZBX010045200.1:0-21154 GCA_029593785.1 Cabassous unicinctus
GGAGATAAGCAGACATGGAGAAAACACACAGTGAATGGACACAGCAAGCACAAGCAGCAAGGGGGGGATAAACAAATAAATAAATAAATCTTAAAAAAAAAAAGACAACCTACTCAATAGGAGGAAATATTTGGAAACTGCATATTTGATAAGAGTTTAATTCCTAAAATATATAGAGAAATCCTACAACTCAACAATTAAAACACAGCCTCATATTAAAATGGGCAAGAGACTTGAATAGACATTTCTCCAAAAAGGATATACAAATGGCCAAAAAGTACATGAAAAGATGCTCAGCCTCATTAACTATTAGGGAAATACAACCCAAAACCACAATGAGATACCAATTCACACCCAATAGAATGGCTACTCTTAAAAACAAAACAAAACAAAACAAAAAAAACAGAAAATTTCAAGTGTTGAAGAGGACGTAGAGAAATAGGAACACTCATTGACTGCTGGTGGGAATTAAAAAGCAGCCGCTGGGGAAGACGGTTTGGCAGTTCCTCAGAAGGCTACATATAGAATTACCATATGACTTGGCAATCTCACTTCTAGGCATATATCCAAAAAAACTGATAGCAGGACTCGAACAGATATTTGCACACTGATGTTCATAGTGGTGTTATTCACAATTGCCAAAAGATGGAACAACCCAAGTGTCCATCAACCAAGGAATGGATAAACAAAATGTGATATATTCATACAATAGAATATTATTCAGCATTAAAAAAGAATTAAGTTCTGATACATGAGACAACATGGATGAACCTTGAAGACATCATGTTGAGTAAAACAAGCCAGACACAAAAGGACAAATATTGTATAATCTCACTGATATGAAACAATTAGAATAAGCAAACTCAGAGTGTCAGAATCTAGAATATAGGTTACTAGGACTGGGCTAGGGGAAGGCAATGGGAAATTAATGCTTAAATTGTACAGAGTTTCTATTTGGGTCAACTGCAAAGCTTTGGTAATGAAAGGTGGTAATGTTAGCACAACACTGTGAAAGCAATTAATGGCACTGAATTTTATATGTGAATGTGGTTTAAAAGAAATTTTAGGTCATATTTACGCTAGTAGGGAAAAAATTAATAAAACTGAAAAAGAAAGCTAATTTTTAAGAACTCACAGCCACATAAACAAGTAGAATGATAAAGTGCAATAAATTCTATAATGATTATAGCAGAAATCACAATAATGAAATAAAATGTATGAAAAAAAAAGAGAAGGACGACGAGATTTGGGCTCCACAATTGGGAAAATGGAGACGTGGGTCACAGATCAGAGGAAGGCAGCAGGTGGAGCAGGTTTGGGGAAGGAATGCTGGGAGTTCAAAGTGAAGCATGTTACACCTGAGAGACCGAGCAGCCTCCCAGTGGAGAGGCCCAGCGGGCAGATGGATCTGTGGGTCTGGAGCTCAGGGGAAGGTCCCTGCAGACATGTGTTTCAGATCTGTCCATCTGCACAAGGACCCAAGGACGCCACACACCTGCAGGAGGCCACCAGGTCAAGGATGGGGAGAAAGAAGTGAAGAACCTCCACGTCAAGGCTCAGGAGATGTGTCACCAGCAGGAGATGCTACCAAGGAGCTGTCCCTGAGCTCAAAGAAAAGCCAGAAACCCTGCAACCTGGAAGCCAAGCAAGGGCCAAGTCTCAAGAAAAGCACTTGGGTTCCTGCCAAATAAAATTGGACAGGTTGCAGGTGAATTGAGAAGTATACCTGAAGGCCACTGGCGACCTGGAAAAGAGGGACTTGAGTGGAATGGTGAGGGCGACAACCAGAGCATGCGAGTAAAGGAACTGGAGCTAGTATGTGTGGACGACGATGTGGAGATGTGCTGGAAGGGGAACAGAATCAGAGGAGTCTCAGCACAGGGAGGAGTCAGGGCATGCTTTTCAGACAGGTTTAGAAGGGTAACATGTTCACGTGCATGACCCAGAAAGTGGGAAACTTTGCTGACATGGGGCAGAGGGGGGCTGCGGCTGTCCTCGAGGAGAAGTGAGCAGAGGGAGCGCAATGCCACGTGCAGAGCAGGGAGGTCCTCTGGAATAGCAGGAAGGCAGGCAGCATGAGGGGCGTGCTTCTGGTGGGCTGGGGCCACCATGGCCATCCGCTCTTGCCCAGCCAAGCGTCCATCATGGTGGAAGCCACCAGGCCCTGGGGAGTGGGCAGTCAGGCCGACTGGCAGGACTGGAGGAAGCTGCCCCCTACATACATCCAAGGCTTCCTTGGCTGAGCCCTCCGTGCAGACAGGCAGTGACCTTCTCAGACCCTGTGGTGGTTTGGAGCTATGTACTGAGAAAAACATGTTTCTAAATTGATTCCATTCCCAAGGGTGTGACCCCATCGTAAACAGGATGTTCTGATGAGTTTACTTCAGACAAGGTGTGGCTCACCTCAAACCTAATACTGGAATTCTTTATGAGCAGAATGAAATTTAGATAGAGAAAGACACAGAGGGAGCGGACAGAAGCTGAAAGTTAATGGAACCCAGAAGAGAAGGGAGAGACCTGGAGAGACCGCCATGTGCATTGCCATGTGACAGAAAAGCCAAGGACCAAGGACCCCAAGTAGCCAGCACCAGAACGCCAGCCTTTAGGAAGAAAGCATCGCCTTGATGATGCCTTGATACGGATTTCTCCTAGCCCCAAAACTGTGAGCCGATAAATGCCCATTGTTTAAGCTGACCCACTGCAAGGTATTTGTTTTCAACAACAAGGAAACTAAAATAAATCCCAATCCCACCACTCCCTAAGTCTGCAGAGCACTTTCAGCATCCTGCAATTAAAAGGCTGGGAGCAGATGGCACAAATGGGAGACCAGCCACAGACCTGGCCCAGTCTGTCCATCTCCTATGTGAACCCTCCAGTCCTTCTCAAACTAAAGCTCTGGGGTCAGAGAAGAAACTCCTGCTGTGCCTCAGGCCAGTCCAGGGGAGCAGGTGAGCCAGGCCAGACGGCCACCTCCCCACCATGGCCTGCACACACAAACCTCCGTGAACGAACCCCTTGCTCAGGCCTTCCTTGTTGTCTGACGTCAAGAGCAGCTCCATGATGCCGCGATCCTCCAAGGCCTGCAGAGCAAAATGAGACGCATCAGAGTCCATCCTCGCCCTCAGAGCTCCAGCAGACCAAGGCACCAGGTGAGGCAACTGCAGAGAAAGAGGGGGGCTCGAAACAGAGCGGAGAGCAGCTGCCCTCTCTGTGCCCACTGCCTTCAGCAGAGCTCCAGCACACCTGGATTCCAGCCTCAGCTGGCAGCAAAAGCAGGTGAGCACTGGGCAGGCCTCGGTGCCTCCCACCCTGGGCAAGGTGCCCAGTCTGGCCAGTGGCTGGTCTGTGTGGGTCCAGGCCTCAGGAAGAGCCTCCCACTCCCCTCCACCCCACCGCAGCACAGGCCCACTTGGGCTCTGGTCAACAGCAAGGCAGACATGGCTCGGCCATGCCAGTCCCATGCCCATGAACGCTGCCCAGCCTAATACAGCAGGAAACGTGTCACGGGAAGGACCGGTCAAATGGCAGGAAGGAATGGACAAACACATGCACTGTGCCTGAGGGGCTGGAGTGGTGGCCAAGGTCAGCATTTGTGGGGCATGTGCCAGGTGGGCCTCGTCATTCTGTACCACTAATATCTTAATTTTACAGCCGAAGAGCCTCGGAGAGGTTGAAAGATGAAGCAAGGGCCACAGAGCTAATGAGAGTATGGACCTGACCCGAGCCTGTCCACCTTCAAAGTCCAAGGCTTTGAGGCTCTCTCTGGGATCAGAAACCCCAGCAAGGAGGCACTGCCCTATAGTTCTCCCCGCAGAACTGCCACAAGACTGTTTATCTCAGCTGGATTCTTTTGGAAATCGGGGAGGCAGAGAGACGATCTAGCAGGTGAATTAAGCTCATGCGTGATCCTAGGTGCTGGCAAGGAAAGAGCAGAAGGAATAGAATTCTCAGGGTTGGCTGAAGCTGCGGGAGTTTAAACCATGAGAACAGGTGATGCTTTATGAACAGTCCTGCTCTACAGCCTCACAGTTCTCCAATCCCCCATCCATCAGTCACTCATTTATATTCAACAAACGCTGCGCTAAGCTCTTGCCATATCCACACAGTGCCCTGTGGCGCTCCCGCCAAACAGGCACACCTTGTTTTATTGTGCTTCACGTTTACTGCACGTTTTACAAATTGAAGGTCTGTGACAACCTTATGTAAAGCAAGTCTGTGAATACCATTTTTCCAACAGCATGTGCTCATTTCGCCTCTCTGTGACACATTTTAATTAAAGTATGTACACTGTTTTTTTAATGCTATTGCACACTTAATATACTATAGTGTAAGCATAACTTTTATATGCACCGGGAAACCAAAAAGTTCACGTGACTCTCTTTATTGAGAAATCACGTGCTCCATCACGATGGTCTAGAACCGAGCCCGCACTATTGCCAAGGTCTGCGGGTACATACAGTGGTGTCAGGAGGGTATAACCGTAGCTTGACTCTCTCCACTTGGCTCCTCATGGGCACTGATTCATTGACTCCGCAGAACAGGGAGTAACTGATACTTCCTGGGCACCGGCAATAGGCCAAGCAGCAGCAGAGCAGGTCTTTTTGCCTCCATTTTGTACACGGTGGAACTCAGGCTCGGTGAGACGACTTTCCGAGCTTGCCCTACGCAGATAGTGTCCCTCCCTGAGGTCCCCAAAGAGTTCAGGACCACAGAGGCTGGGTGCTGCTGTCATCGCCTCACACACAGATGCCTCTTCCCAGACCCCAGGGAAGCGTGACTGTGCAGGAGCCGTCCCTGGAGGAGCTGCATGCTCATCCTTTCCCACTCCGTGCTCTCTCCTTCTCTGCACGTAAACAACTGCTGAGAAGCTCGGCGCCCAGGGGAGCAGTGAAGGCACGAGGTGGAGGGAACAAGGAGGTCCTATGCCCGAGCTGGGTTCCTTCTAGCTATCTCAAGACAAAGGAGGAGGCAGCTGGAGGTGCGCGTGGCTGGGCGCTGGGAGTGTCACCCATTCCGGGGACAAGCAGTGCTTTCTGGAGGTGAGAGGAGGTGGGGAGAGTAGATGAGAACCTGCAGACTGCAGTGTTTCCAGGTGGAAAACGGATCTGCACCTTCATTTTCTTCATTAGCGCAGAGACCGTGGTCATGTCATTCAACCAATCTGTGCTCATTGTGCACCTTTCTGAACACTGGAGAAACAACTGAGTTTGTTTTTAGGATTAGGTGAGACAAATGTGCCTGGACAGAATGTTTTGGAGTGAGGCTTCTATAATTGTTAAGCTGCCTTTTGTCTGTTATTTTATTTTCTGAATTTGAAATAGTTTACTTTGGAAAAAAAAAGAAAAGAAAAGAAAATGAATCTGTAAGTGTCAGCAAAATGCAGCCCAGGGCACCAAGGGCCAAGTCAAAGCAGTCTTAAAGCAGGTGGACTCGCCAAGGTCACCCAGCCTTTCCTCCATCTCACCCCCCGCCCTCGCCCCAAGGACCCCAATCCAAGTCTCATTGATCGCCTCCTTCCGGTGTGCCAGCTGCAGTACCGAGCCACACTCTCACATATAACACTCACAATTCAGAGAGTTTGAGCATTACATGAGAGTTTTTTAAACCTCCACTCTCTCTTTCAGAGAATAGAATGGAGGTTTAAAAAAAAAACAAGTTATTTGTTCGAGATCACAGCTACTAAGTGGCTGAAACCAGATCTGAAGACAAAGCCCCTTTTCTTTATTACTCTATCCCTGCCCCTCCCTGGTCTGCCTCATAGTAAATCCCTGCTTTTCAACCTCAGCTACACCTTGGAATCACCTTGGAGTTTTAAAAAAATACAGATATCTGAGTACCACCCAGAGGTTCTGAGTGATTTAAATGGGGATTTTTAATCACACACCCCCGCATGCCCCATCCCTACGCCCCAGGATGAAGCAATGTGCAGCCAGGCAGAGACCATGGCTCTAGAAGCTCAAATGAGGGCAGACCCTACAGGAAGTGTCTCTAATCGCAGCCCCTGACCTGATTAGTGCCGTCACTGCTGGGACAGTTGTTTATTCTCACCTGTGTACATTCAGTTTCACTAAACAGAACCCTGCAAAATACAGCACAAGTACACAAGAAATGCAATCCCCAAATTAAACTCCATCAATAAAGGTGAAACAAGTGACATCCTTGTTGAAATAAAACAATGGAGAAAAGATCCCCTAATTAGTAAGTGGTCCTGGGAAATGTGGTTGTAGTCCTGGAAAAAGAGGAACCGGGCACCACCTCATACCATAGCCCTAATACATCCCACACAGGCTAAAGTCACTCTAAAATACCAAAGAATTGGATTGCTTCCTATTTTGAACATGAAGGGTAGCAATTTTTGACATCTAAAGCAAGAGAAAAAGCACTAAAAACAAGGAGGATCAGTTTTAAAGAGAAAAGTAAAAAAAGTTGTGTTTATTAAATATAGACCATTGGCACTTAGCAGGTGTTCAAAAATATGTGTTGAAAGAGTAAATGAAGGAATAAAAAAGATATAAATATGTATAAAGAAAAACCAAAGAAGTAGAAAAAATGTTGGAAAATCACATTCTGGAAAATATTTTATAACAGAAACGTTTAGCATTTGTAAACCTGAGATTCAAACAGTATAGAAAATTGAGAAAGGTCTAAAAAGCAATCATCAAAGAATATGAATGGGCATCACAGAGCAAACAAAAAGTAAGAAGAGTAACCAATTCTTGACTTACAAGCTACAACAACTTAATAATCCATTTTTTACATACATAACAAAAATCTTGACAGACTATGAAGAAACAGGAACACTTATAATTCTAGTAACTGTAAATTTGAGTAATTTTTCAGAGCAATTAGGCAAATTATGGTGAGAGTAAAAAAAACCAAAGATCATAATCTTTAACTTGGTAATACCACTTTTAGGACTATAGCCCAAGAAAGTAATTTTCTTAAAAACATACTTGTTCAGTGATATTAATAACCTTAATATATTTTATGGCTAAGAATACATTTATATGTCTTTTCTCAACTTCTCTTATTAAATTAATTAAATGTACAACAGCACTGCAATGTGAAAGTACTGTGTAAAATATAAAATGCTAAATAAATGTGCCTTTTTAATACTGTTATTGTGGCTCTTTAGAGTTCTTCCATCACTTTCTGTCTGCCTTTGTCTACTTCTAAGACTAAGTCTTTTTCTTCCACCCATTTCCCATAGTTTCATATTATGTACATTGGTGTTGGCTGAATAATAACAACTGAGTGATTTCCCTATTTTGATCAAAATAACTGAACTAAAGTCAAACAGGGCAAACTGGGGGCAAAGCTAAGACTTGAGCAGAGTCCTCTTTCACCAGGTCCCAGCCCATTCTCTCTTATGAAAACGCCTGGGGGAAGAGGCCAAATGCAAGGACTGGTCTGTGCTGCGTGCAGAATGACAGGGAGGAGTGTGCAGGCGTGGCCTGGCTGCGCTTACCTTCTTGACATACGGCATGTAGGCGGGGTCTTTGTGATAGGAGCCATACTCGTTCTCCACCTGCACAGCAATAATGGGTCCCCCATGCTTGTACTAGGGAAAAGAAACAACCAGAAGCTGAGTTTGAACTGGGAACGGGATCATCTCAAATCACACTGATCACTAGCAAAACGTCCCATTGGGAAACCAAAGTCTCAAAAGTGCCGGTTGGCCGTTTCCAGGCTGAAGGGTGACATTCAGCCCAATTCCTGGCGTGACCTTCCCTGTCACCCACACCTCTGCCTCCACCCCCAAATCTACTACTGCAACCTGTTGAATCACCTCTGTCTAAACAGCTCCAGTCATCTCAGCTTGCCTAAAAAAATCTAGGGCGTAACTTTCTAGCACTTCCCACATGACTAGGGTTGCCAGATTTAGCCAAAAAAAAAAAAAGACATCCGGTAAATTTAAATTTCAGATAAACAATGAATCATTGTTTTAGCATAGGTATGTCCCAAATATTATATGGGTGAACTGTGATTCATCTGCCAATCTTACACTTCAAGTGCTTCCCTTTGATCTGTGTGTGGTATGAACATTCCAAACCAGTGACTCAATAGCAACTTTTTATTGATGTACTCATTTTTTACTAATGTATGAATTTCTCAGTATCACTGCTCTTGGTTTTATATGAGCAACTGGGTTAGTTATTCCCAATCTTGGTTTTTTATTGCATCCGGTGCTTCCATGAGATGTTCACATCATTTCTATCCCAAAATTTCATTCTGGCACATATGTTTTGAATGATAAACACATACTATACAGCATGTTGCTAGCAGGAGCAGGAAGCACCTTGAAAAGTCATCGACTGTATTTTATAATTATAAAAAGTCCAGTAATTCTCGTCTGCAAGGCACGGACCCATCCAGACACGCCCCTCTCTGTGCAGTGTCACTGTGCCGCAGGCATGCTGATGAGCGGCTTTTCATGAGCGTCAAGGCCATGGTGATCTGACCATCACAAGTGCTGCTGCTCGAGAACTACACAAAGCCAGGTAAGCCCTTACTCCTGCCTGCCCTCTCAGCACTGAACTGAACTGAAATGGAAGGTCTTTTTAAAAGCCAGCTTCTAGAAGCCCCTCCAATGATAAATCATCAAGTGAATATCCAAATATTGGATCTTTTTACAGGCAGTGGGGAAGGGTGCGTTTCTCGGTTGCAAAGACCTGCGAGCCCTTGGCCGAAGAGCTAAGGAAGGATCAGACAGGTGAAGATGAGAGAAGCTTGAGTTTGCCTTTACCTGGAGTGGGACCACCTTGGACATCAGGTGATCAAAATAAAGATCCACCGCTTCGGTGAAGCCCTTGTAAGTGGTTCTCAGCTTCATGTCAGGGTCTTGGAGTAACCAGCTTGGAGTAAAGAGAGGAAGTATTCTTTTTACTGTTTGTGGGTCTGGTTTGAGCAGGGGGCTGGGGGCGCAGAAGGGAAACGCAGCTTCCAAGTGATCAGGAATGAGCCTCAAGACCACGGAGAGCCTAGACTCACTCCCATCCCAATACCTCCACTCAGCCAGCAAGTCGTGAGATTATTCAGACTGATGCAACCTGCCAAAGCACCAGGGCATGCCGCCCTTCACTGGCACCAACAGGGATTTTACTTCGTGGCTATGGGTCACAGCTGCAGGTCATGAGTGAGAGAGGCTCTGCACTGGACCCTGCCCAAAGGATCCAAACTCGCTTTCCAAGCATTTACACTACAATCTTCTGACAAAGAGTCAGGAATCACTGGGGATGGAAAAGAGCAGACTCAGCCCATGCCTTCCATTATCATCCAGAAAACGTGGCCTGAAACAGACTGAGAGGCTGACTCTGCAGGTGCCCTTCTCTTGGCCTCCAGCTCTAGAATTCTTGACACTGACATGGGAGATTCTTTGGAGCTCAGCGCACAGAGGGGCAAGGAAGCAAGAAGATCAGTTATTTTTTTTTCTTTTTACAACCTCTATGCTGTGATCACAAAATTCTGCAAGTGAACAGCGAGCACCCTGGATTAGTTCCAAAGCTGGAGTCAAGTAATTTTCCCTTCCCACTTGAAACTCAGAGAAAACGCTTGAATTTTCTAACAAAAGGCTTAGACGCTTCTCTCACCCTGATGTGCAAGTGCTGAACAGGGTCAGAAAATTATCAATTTATGTTAGGGACAAAATGGATGAGGACTGAGATGAACGCCTCCGCATGGCTCCTCCTCTACGATACATGGAACTTCACCTCTGAACTCAGCCAGCTTTCCCAGGCTGCCAGCTCGGCCTCCGTGTGCCCGCCCCTCAATGACAGGGGGCACTGGAGGGAACAGGGCACACGGGCAAGAGCTGGGTGTCCTCTAAACTGAGATGGTCAGATGCCCTGCTGCCGTGCTCAAGCCCGGGCTGAGCAGGAAGAAGTCGCTGATGGGGCAAATGCATCTCTAATCCCTGACTAGTGCCTTGGGGAGGGCAATCTGCCAGGCCAGCTGGCACAGAGAGAGATGGAGGGCGCCTATGCCTTGGAAACAGGAAAGAGAAAACAAGCACCGTGGGGACAGCCGTTTCCCCAGGAGACCGCGGGGCAAGCAGATCGACTTTTTTCACTGCTGGCGATGGTGAGGAAGTGGGTCTAACCCTCGGGTATAGTGTGAGGATGGAAAAAGGTGACACCTATGAACAAGAAAGCCTTTATTCTAGAGAATGATGATAATCATTCTTATGATGAGGAATGCACAGGGTACCCTCTGATTCTTGTCCAGGCTTCCATTTCAACAAGAAATTATTTTACTGACCTCAGCTGATACCGCACAGAGTACGATAAAACATTAATGCCTGAGATTTGAAGATAAAACAGTAATAATAATGTGTTCCTCTTATACTTATCAAAATATTGGACATTAAAAAAAAAATGCTTGGTAACATCCCTAAGAATAAGGGCAGGTTGGATTTTTCCCATTTTATAGTCAGGAAAAGTGAGGTCCAGAGAAGTTAAGTGATTTGACTGAGATCTACCTAAATAGTAAGGCCCTGATGAAGTATGTCTTAGGAATGGCCAATACCGCCTCCTGCAGTTTGCCACATTAAAAAAAAAAAAAAAAAAAAAAAAATCACACAGATATTTACCAGGGTAATAACTATGACATCATTTTACATAGTCCTTTTGGGGTGCCACTTATTCTAAAAAGGAAATCCAGTACAGAAAGGAAAAACAGACTTTAAAAGCAGCTTTAAACCTACTGTTGTGATTTGCAGGGCGCCTAAGCACACAGGACAGCTCTAGGCGCAGCAAGAGCCCTTCGCCGCCTGCTTACCTGGGCAGGCCTCCCAGGTCGATCTCACTGCAGATATAGGGGCCTGGACGCAGGATCACCCACAGCCCGACCTCGGCAGCCAGCAGGATGAAGGCCCTAGGGAGTGAACAAGGGCCTTTAAGTCTCAGGACAGCCCAGAGCCGAGGCCAGGGGGGCCGAGCCAGGGGAGGGGCGGGGAGGGAGCCCAGCCCCCATCACGGGCCAGGGGGGCTGAGCCAGGGGAGGGGCAGGGAGCGTGCCCAGCCCCCATCACAGGCCAGGGGTAGAAACAGTCCACCTGGGCCCACAGGGGGCAGCCGAGAGGGCACACAAGGCACCACAACAGTGAGCCTGACCCCCGATGGCTCTCCTAACCTATAGCAAGCTGGACCCCCACTCAAAGTGGGGCTGACCCCCTGGGCCTTAGTGGCTTCTTGGGCTGCAGTGAAGAAGCCTGGGCACTGAGGGTGCACATCCAGGCCCCCCAGGAGGAATAGGTTCACAGCTGGGGGGCATGTGGGGCTGGGTGTAGAGCCTTCCAGAGTGTCCTGAGAGCTCTCTGGTCTGTGTGGGTCTCAAAGCAGAAGGTCAAGCTGCCCCTGCCATTCCTGACTAGCCCCAAGCTGCCGCCCTCTGCTTCCCACCTCGGGCTCTCGCCACAGAAACAACTTCAGCACCTACTCCAGATCCAGGTTCCTAGAGAAGTCGAATTTGCCTCTTTCTGGCTCATGGAGGTTCCATGGAACATAGCTGTGAAAGAGATGATAATTAAAAGCAAGAGCCTTTCATTCATTCCCCACCTTATCTCCATCTCCCCAATTTCCTTCTTCATCCCTAAAACCCTTAGTGATGGCTCAAGATGTGCTTCTTAGGTTCAGGACTGAAACCAAGAAGTAATGGAAGAGATTTAGGGGCCTTCGAGAATCCAGGACAATTCCCCAGGAAACGAACATCTCATCTCCTTAGAAGCGGGAAAAGCTCTACAAACTTTGGGGGAAGTGTATGACCTCTGAGTAAAAGGTCACGCTCAGTGATCACATGCCAGTCTTTCTCTCTCGAAGGAGTGACTTCATTGGAATAAAAAGTTAAAAGTAGGGTAAGAAGAGAGCCCCTATAGTAGTCCTGTTTCCACTGAAGTAAAATGGAGGTTTTAAGTCTAAAAGGGCCTGACTTGGGAGACAAAAGGTATGAGCTCATGTATAATAAGAGTAACAACTTTTTTCCTCCCCCAACTCCCACCCCAGCCCTGGGCCGCTTGGGGCGCCCTCTCCAATGGCAAAGTACACACAGAGATGCAGGGAAGGCTCTCTGGCTTCCAATTCAGGCTCAAGAGCTTCATGTCTATGCAAACACAGATTGTCCTGCTTTCGTAAGGCCAAAAGCTTACCCTGCAGTATTCTGACAACCGTCAGGAGTCTTATGAGGTGTGGGAGTATCAGAACTTATTATGCAAATAAATGGTTCCTTTTAAGTAGTCCTTTTGAGAGATTATACACATTTATTTCAACAATGCTGTCATAACTCAGAACATTCCTGTAACTCTTTTTAGGAGTTGTCTTCAAAGCCAGTGGATAAATCACCCAAGGAAATCTAACTCCTTGATTTATAACCACATGTTTTTACCTGAAAATGGAATAACTCAGCCTAAAAACTTTATTTCAGAGACTTGGAGCCAAGTATCTAGTGGCAATTTTGAAAAAATAAAACAATCCACAAAAAGACGGAGATTTTTCACAACGGAGCGTATTTTTTAAATTAGTCACACATTCAATAGTTTGCCTGCCTAGCCAGTGCCACCCACGGTACTGGGTGCTAGAACGATATGCCACAGCATCTGAAGGTCATTCCAAAAGAGGAACGCTGAACGCTGCTGGGATAGAGCTTCTCCAGGTAGCTGACCACACTCCTTTGCAGTGTAAATTTGCGGAGGATGGAAGGCTTGCGTGCCTCTGAAAATTCACTGTGATCATTTAATCACCTCCTAAATCTATACTCACCTCCCTCACTGCATTCTTTTGTACGCTGGTCTGCACACTCCTTTGAAACTTACCCCTGGTCACATCTTACTCCCATAATCTGGACTTACCTGTCAGACCTAAGAAGAGGGCACGGGCTAGCTCCTCCTCCCACATTTCTGCTCACAGAGCTCAGCCCCAGGCTTGGCCTACAGGGCTTACTCGGGGTTGGGATCTGGGAAAGCTCATCCCTCCTGAACACACGGGAGCAGCCCCAGGCCGGGCTGGCCGCAGTCCCAGCACTCGAGGCAAGGACTCAACACCAGCAGCTCCTGTTCCATGGCAAGGTTGGTGGCTGGCAGGAGGGAGACATGGCACTCACGTGGTGAGGGTGTTCAAGCCACAGGCCTTCAGCTTCAGCAGACGGTCCCGCCAGTACTCCCTGGGCACCCGGAAATAGTGGATGGAGCCCCCGAAGATCCAGAAGACGGAGTCCTCCAGCATAAAGTTCTGGCCTTTGGCCTGCAGCCCTAGTTGACGCTGTCTTAGCCACGGAGGGAGCAGGTTATACCAGTCCAATCTGCAGAGAGAAAAGACCGTCATGAAAGACTGGGGTCTCACCCTGCAGCAATGAGGAAATGGGCTCCCTCTCCTCTTTCACAGGCCCTACAAGGGAATTCAAAGCTCCCGCCCTCCAGCGTGGCCAAACCTGGGCAGGAGTCTCTTCTCAGCACCACTCACGCGGCTGGGCCGAGCTGCGAGGCAAGAACAAGCTGACGTGGCAGTCAGGAACAAGACAAACACAATTTTCAACATGGAGGCGTGTGTGCTAAAAGGAAAAAGGATGCAATGGGGTCACTCTGACATGGGAGGGGTAGCCTCAGCGAGCTGAGAAGCTGCCCACGGTCACTGGGGACACAGGAGCAGGTGGGCACACAGGAGCCATCGATGGCCAGCTCTCCTGGGCCATCAGGCTAAATGCTAAAAGCAGCAGGTACTTCGAGTAGAACCGCTGAGCCGGCTCGTGGTCACAGCTGCCCAAATCAAGGTGCAGATAACTGTAAAGAGGCATCTGGTTGGAAACAGCCTCTATTCACTGACCACATTTCCAGGTCTTAGGGATTTTCTGAAGATCAAATGACAGCCAAGAGATACTCTGGCAGCACAGACAGCTCCACCTGGGGAGGCTGTTGGAAAGTTTTAGCTCCTTTGCAAAGGCACCTCTTGGGTTGGGCCAGAGGACATCCCCTTCAAATAGGTCCCTGCGATTCACTCTTTCTAGAATCCCCTCCCTCACTTCTTCGCTAGGGGCCCAAGCCAGTCATGGGAGAGACTAAGCCCTCTCCTGAAGGCACAGAGAGAAAGCCAGAGAGAAGCCGCGCACCGTGAAGTTGCCAACTGGGAAATTCGGGGGCGTTGGAGACAGAGAACAAGAGTGGGCATAAGTCTGGGGCAAAGGCCTAGCTGGCTGGTGCTTGCATCCTCACCCAGGCTTGGGGCAGCTCTGGACGCTTGGGCAGGGCCTGGCAGGGGCCCCCTGCATGCATCAACTCCCACAGAGCTGGCAACTTTTCAACTCACGTTGTCAAGTGGGCTGAGACTGCGCCACTCAGGGGTTCATTTTGGTTAAGAGCCGACTGTCACTCTTGCAGTCAATAGGGACATGCACTGTGGGGGGCCTATCCTCTCTCACAAGGAGCCGAGCGGGGATGGGGAGCAGCCAATGTGACCTGGGACCCAGCGGCTCTGCACACTCCAAAGGGGCAGCCCTCCCCAAAGCACCTGTGGGCGGGTGGCGGGGGTCACGGGGGAGCGCAGGGCAGATTCACACCACACGCCCTGCTCTCCCTCCACCTCCGCCATCAGCCTTCTCCCCTGTGGCCCTTGTCCTACACACCTGTCAGCTCCTTCCCCACCTCCAGCCCCTGTATTTCAGCTCTGGACCTGACCTTGCACACCCGCCTCCATAAAGCAGCTAGAGCCCTGCTATTCATGCGACCCCATCTTTAAACGGCATTTAGTGACAATCCATGGCAATCTGCTCATGTCCCTCGGGAACCTCATGCCCATCCTATCCAAGTATGCCTGCAGACCACAGACGCTAGGGGTCCCTATGAGGAGTCTGAGACATACGGGCATCATCATCCCACTGCACGTGATGGAAACTGCAATGCCATGTCCTCAGCACCAACACAGAAGCAAAGACGTGGCCAGGACTGGCTGCCTGGGCATGCGACCTGCACCGTCGCAAGGGGCCTATACTCAGAAGGGACCCTACACTTGGCTTAACACTCTGCTCTTGCCATCTTGAAATCTTTCATAACTTTTTAAAAAAGGTCCCTGTATTGTATTTTGCAATGGGCCCTGCAAATGATATTGCCAGTGTTAGAGAAGGCAGATGATAGATAGCAGATAGACAGACAGACAGATGATAGATAGTAGAGACAGAGGTAGACAGATAAATAGATATAAAGATAGATCTAGAGGTAGACAAATATAGACTGATAGATACAGAAATAAGTGGATAGATAGATTCAGAGATAGAATGGAAGGCAGGTAGGTAGGTAGATAGATAGGTAGGTAGGCAGATAGAAAGACAGATAATTGATGAATGAAAAAATGATCTAAACCATCCAGGTAGTGTTAGTTAGAAGAGGCTTCACAGAGTGTGGCTTTTTCACCAGCCCTTGAAGGCACAGAAAACAAGGAGTATGTAGGCAGAGGAAACCTGGGCCAAGGCTTGAAAGCACAGTTGACTTGGGGAATGGTGGTCAACTCGACATAGATGGGCTTCATAAGAGCAGGGAGACTGAAGAAAAATAAGCTTGAGAAGAAGCGGGGAGGTCTAGGATGGGAAAAGAGAAGTGAAGATGAGCAGACTGGTCAGCAGACTGTATGGCATCTACTCTGGCCAGAGCTACTCAGAAGTGTGGGCCGGCGTCTGGAGCTCATTGCAAACGCTTTCTCCCCAAGATCCGGACAGAACTCGAGAGTAGGCACTTAGATACTTCTATAGCAATGACAGTGATTTTATGTCTGGTGAATTTAGTAATAAAAAGCTAGGGCATGTACTCTGTATATTTTCCTTCTTTAATCCATTTTTCCAGGAATTTAATTTTGTTGTGTTTTATGAAGTATTGGAAATTTTTTTTTTAAGTAGAAGGTCCTTCACCACAAAGAGATGCAGAAGCTCTGTTTCTGGAGCAGAGGTGACAGTCTGGTCTTGGGTAGTGGTGGCAAATGGCAATGGGAAGGCAAAGATAATGACTGAGACAAAGACACCGGGTGAAGGAGAGGAGTGCGGGCTCACCCAAAGCAGGCTTCCCAGCACTGCACTGAAGGCGGCGCTATCAAACGAACAGAGGTGGGCTTGCCACAGCGGACGTCCAGGCTGGCAGCATGTCTGAATCACCTGGGGAACATTCACCAGTTGCCAATGCCCAGGCCCACCACTGACCAGCTCCCCAGTGGATTCTAACCTGCACATTGAGAGCCACTAGCCCAGAAGGTTCCCAGTCTGAGGGCCCTAGGTGGCTAGAGCCTAGGGGAGGGGGGGAAATGCCTGCCAAGGGGGCACAGGTGTCACTGGCATCACTGACGACAAGGAAATCTGTCCAGGGCCACCCATGAGAAGAATGATTTTTGCCTACTCCTTCCTACTTCTCATAGGCCCTAAGACCCAAGACTCACGCCAAAGCTACAGGACTACAGTTCTGCTGCTTTATACATGAGAGAGTCATCTATGGGTAAGCTGGGAACCTAATCACCACATTTTTCTTTTTCTAAGACGCGTTCCCATGCTCCAACAATTGGCTTACAAGTGACATCTTAGAACACAGTTCTTTCCAAGGACTCCCTATATGCAGGGCAGGGGCGGGTAGAGGGTAAAAACAAAAGCAGTATCTACAAGGGGGAAATGTGGACAGAATCCTGGCTCTGACCCTTGCTTCGTGACGTTAGCTCTCCAGCAGGAGTTTCTTCATCTGTGAAATGGGGCTACTGGCTGCCCTACTGCTAAGAAAGGTGGCTGCGAGGGCCAGCTACATGCAAAGTACGCCTCCACGTGCAGTTTAAGAGTCTTATCACTATTTGCGATACATTTATTTTAGCATGCTTTTACACATAAGAGAAAAATTTTCATGTTTTTTTATGTCTTTGATATGGGGTAACCCCTACTTTTCCATTCTTTTCCCCCATATGATTTAGTGTCTAATTCTACTTTATGTGCTAGTCTTTATGCCAAGCCATCTTATTACGATTTCTAAAATTGTACAATAGAAGTTTCTGTCCTATCAGACCAACCTGCCCCTGGGCCAGGGATCGGCTATCAATGGCTGCTGGCCAAATGCAGCCTGCCTCCAATCCTAATACATCCTGCAAGCGAAGCATGCGTTTCACATTTTAAAATCGTCAGAAAAAATCAAAATAATAATACTTTGTGACACTACAAAACTATATGGAATTCAAATGTCTGTCCATAAATAGTTTTACTGGCACACTGCCACGTCCGTTCATTTACGTCTCATCTATGGCTGCTTTCAAGCTACAATGTTGAGTAGCTGTGACAGAGCCATCTGACTGCACTGTCAGAAGCTTCCCACACTTCAGACACAGGAGAGTTTGTGTATCTCAGTTACACATCACAGACCCTAACTTTTCTTTGTGTGTATCTCTGAACGCTGTGAGAGCCTCTTCTCCCCACCACCTGAGTGCAGAGGCTGGAGGGGGCCTCTCTGACCCACATTCTAACATAATCCCCTCGTTGATGACTCCTCATTAGGCTACCGCCATCTAGGTTGACTTTGCCAGGTACTGTCTGCAGATGCAGACGCAGATGCTCAGGCCTCACCTGAACTCGACAGAATCAAAATCTGCATCTTAACCAGATCCTGTGATTACCTTTGAAAAGCACTAATCCACAGCCTCTCCTCTGATAAAAGCATATAGTCTCTTCCTAGACAGAGCTTCTCTTTGCTAGTCCCTTTATACCCTCTACCATTTTCTAGATTTCTTTTTTAAAAAAATTCCTTCCCAGTGCTTATCGAGAGGCACGAAATAAATTCTTCAAACAAACAAAAAGAGCTATTAGTCAATTCTAAATTCTGAAGAATTCAACTGCTTTCTTCCCTCCTTGGGAGGTTACCAGAAAAGCATGTTTCCAAACATTAATAAAAGGTTTGAAGAATTCACTGAGAAAATGAGGATGATAAATGTTGGGTTTCTCAAAGGAATTCAGTGAGAAAATGAGATGATACACATTAGTGCTTCATAAACAGCAAAGCACCATGCAAATGGTTATAAATATTGATAATGATCATTAATATTAATGATCAAATATATTAATAATAACCCACATAATTTCCTAACTAATAAACTCAATAATAATAACATAAAGAAAGTAAAACTGGTGTGGTTATATCTGGCTGATTTAAAGGTCAGACAGCCTTCCTTCTAAATTATGCTTGTAACCCCGGCACCAGCCAAATCCTGAGGAAGCCCTGCTCATTTCAATGGTTTTTCTTAGTGAGCAATTTATTCATGATGAAACTTTCTGTGTAAAATGAAACCAGGGGTACCTGCCTTCTTTCTAGCTGCTTATATTAAAACTTTCTTCTGGAATTCCTGCTGCCTTTATAGCTCTACTTTATTTTAGGGTAAGTGACCCTTTGGTCACTGACCTGCACTTGGCCCCTGGGTTGCTGAGTCTTTCTCTCCTCCCCCACCTAGAAAAGCAGGGTAGCAGGACCCTCAGACTCTGGTGAGGTTTCTCAGTGATGCACAGGCTTCCCAGCAGGGACTCCCAAAATATAACAATATGCCCTAAACCCTGGCCCATGCAATTTCTTTTTGGGAATGGGGCCTGCCCTGTTTGTGCTTTTGGCAATCTACAGACACAAAAATAGGCTGTAAAAACTGAATGGAGAATAAAAAATAATAGGTGTATTAGAAACATAAACAGAGGATGTAGGTCCTGAGCTCTACTGCAACCTGGGTGAGACATTCTCCTTGAGCTTAGACTGGCTGTGACTACTGAAGGAGGAGGGCAGAGGGATGGAGCCTTCTTGCGTTTTACTCTGGATATTGAAATGGACTGTGAGGAGAAAAGGTACAAGGCAGGCTCCAGCAGGCTGGAAGCCACTGTGTGGTAAAAATACCTGTGGATGAGCCTGGATGGAAAAGAGAGGAGAGGGTGTGATGGAGGAACCACCTCTTTCACTTGGAACAGAGCCACAAGATTCAGAGGGTCTTACAGCTGGCTGGGGTGGGAGAAGAGTCAGCTCTGGCCACCTCCTTGGATGATCTCCTTAAGGTCTTGAAATGTTCCCGGCCATGCCAGAGGTCATCCCTGAGCCACCTGTGAATCCTGCAAATGTCAGTCGAGGACAGCAGCCGTGTGGGCCTGGGAGCCTCCCTGGGGTATCAGAGTCATTGCGTGAGTCTCCTGCTGGACGATGCAGAGTCCGAACCAGACAGAGGTAGGCCGGGATCCATGAACTTGACACAACAGAGCCAGCTGTCTCGAACATCTAAGGTACGGTGGTCTCCAGCAGAGACAAGGCAGAACTCAAACATGTTTAGGCTGGTCAAGGGTATGACTGCTGGGCACATGAAGCAGGAACATGCACTGAGAGTCCTTCAACTCCAAGAACATAAGTCCTCAATGGCCCCGAGGGCCTGTTATTGCAGCACCATCTGCACATCAAGGGTACTTGCTAATTGAGATGCAGGCCTGTGCCCTCCAATTTCGAGGCACGCTGTAGCTGTCCTCGGGTGCCCTAGGCAGACTCCTCTGAATCCAGGTCCAGGGTGTCATATTAAGATGCTGACCAAGAAAATACTCACCTCTTCATTCATTCAAGTGGTCCTACCAGACTCCATTATTTAGATGGTAGGTAGGTTAAATTGTCCAAAAGACAGCATGACACATACAAATTTCCTCCCGTGGGTCCAAAAAGCAAATTTCTATTCCTCACTCTCAAAATTCTGATGTGGTTGTAGGCTCCCTTGAGGTCCGATTTCACTGGACTCCCTGATCCCTTAAACTGGTCTGCTAAGGGATTTTTCAATCCTGCCAGTCTTCAGCTCTCTTCTCTCCTCCCTCCACAGGGAAGTCTGAGGGCCTATAGAAGTAACTATTCATTTTTTGGCCCAAGTCAGTGTCCTTAATCCCTCTATTCCACAAATATTGCCTCTTGAATCAAACCTTGGGCCCCAAGAACTTTAGCTCCAGGGACATGGAGCTCTGTCTCTGAGTCTGGCCCACCTCCCTGGGTTCTTCTTGGCCTGGACCCAATGCTTTGGGCTCCTGCTTTACTGGAGGAGGCACTAAATACTCCCAAAGGGCTTAGACCTTTCATCCCAAATGCAAGTACACTCCTTTTGCTAGAGCTCAATGGTACTACTGCAACCGTGGCATCTCCATCTCTGAAAGGCTTCTGAAAAGGCTTCTAGGTCACTTAGGAACTGATCGAGCACCCAGGCCCCAGCCAGTCAGGTCTGGTGGCTCCTACATGACCCAAGGACAAAGTTGGTGCTTCAGGGAACATCTTCTAAATATCTAGGAAGTCTGTACATGAATAAGCATTTATTGGACCAAAAGCTTGAGGTCCAATAGTGAAATAACAAAAACCATTCATTAGTAACCAACTGCATGACAAAGAAACCCAATGGTCCTGATGTCATGTGACATTGTCCTTTTTCCTTGGGGAAAAATTTCCATTGATGGTACCATAAATCAAAAAAGTATTAACTTAGAACAAGCACTGTTAGAGATTTCAAAATGGCTCTATACTATAACAAGATTCTGATCTTGGAGATGCTTGTAGAGTTTGAATTAAATGACTTCCATGAAACAGAGAACAAAACAAATGTTAAGTATTTTTAAAAGCCCACCACATGGGGCTTATCTATATAGACACATAAGAGACGGACCAGTTCTTACAAGATCTAAAGAATCTATACTGCTCCCCACCAACAGACTAAACAGAATTCTCCTTCCTCAGACTACAGAGTTGAGTTCAGAATCTCCTTTACACAGATCCAACAGAAATAGAATGTGCTATTTTGGAAATGTCTATCAAGATTTAAAACGAATATACCTAATGATCAGCAATTCTACTTTCAGATATTCACTGCAACTTTGTTTGTTGTAGCTAGACGACTGCAAACAATCAATGCCCATCAACAGGGAACTGTTTAAATAAATTATGTTTCTAATTGACAGACGGGGAAATATGTATACCTATATTCTTGTATATGCATAGACTATCTTGGGAAGAAATCATCATCACCATCTGGTGGTGTGGGAGGGGTAACTAGAGGTCAGGAGTGGGAGTGTCTGAGCACACACTCCCTTTTGTACTGTTTGAATATTTCTTTATGTTCATATATTATCTACTTACACACATACAAACTTTTAAGATAAACACAATCCATTCTTGAAG
>JAQZBX010045201.1:0-21124 GCA_029593785.1 Cabassous unicinctus
ATAAATAAACATATATTTCACTGTGCATAGTACACATTCCATAAATAAATGTCAGCTAACTGATATGTCTTCTCAAACACATCTTAAATATGGCTTGTACTAAACTGAACTCTGGTAGTTCCTCCCAAACTTAGTTCTCTTTTATTTTTTTAGGAGGCTCCAGGAACCAAACCTGGGACCTCCCATGTGGGAGGCGGGCGACAATAGCTTCAGCCACATCTGCTCCCTGCTCGATTGTTTTTGCTTGTTGTCTTGCTCGTTGTTTTTGCTCATTGTCTGCACAATGTTTTTGCTCATTGTCTGCTCATTGCTCATTTGCACCAGGAACCGAACCCAAGATCTCCCATGTAGGAGGTTGGCACTCAACTGCTTGAGCCATATCCATTCCCTTCCATTATCTTCTATCTCAGTGAATGATGCCATTCATCCAGCTGTGCATGCCAAAAATTTTAGGAAATATTATTGGTATATTCCTTCCTCTCTGTCATACTTCATATCGAATCCATCATCAAATCTTGTCAAGTCTATTTTCTAAACACCACTCAAATCTGTCCTGATTGCTTCACCTCTACCACCACCACCACCACTTTAGTCTAAGCAACCATCACCTCTTGTCTTCTGCTCTGTCTCCTAACTCATCTATGCACTCCGGCTCTTGCCTGTCTCTAATCTATTCTCTACTTTGAAGCCAGATTATTTTTTGTTTGTTTTTTTTGTTTGTTTGTTTTTTAGGTACTGGGACCTCATATGTGGAAAGCCAGTGCTCAACCACTGAGCTACACTGGCTCCTCGGAGTTGATTTTTTTTCATTTGTGTGCTTGTTGGTTTTTGCTTTTGTTTTTAAAAGTACCAGGGATCAAACCTGGGACCTCATACATGGGAAGCAGGTGCTCAACCACTTGAACTACATCCAATCCCCCAGAGTAATGTTTTTTTTTTTGTTTTTTTAAATATTTTTTGCATTCGTTGTCTTGCTCTCTGTGTCCATTCGCTGTGTGCTCTCTGTGTCTGCTTGTCTTCTCTTCCTCTCGTCTTCTCTTTAGGAGGCATTGAGAATCGATCCTGGGACCTCTGATGTGGGAGAGAGGCACTCAATCGCTTGAGCCACCTCAGCTCCCTGGTTTGTTGTGTCTTGTCTCTCCTCTTTGTCTCTTTTTGTTGCACCAGCTCTCCACACAGTCCAGCTCGCTTTCACCAGGAGGCCCCGGGAAATGAACTATATGGTAGACGGGAGCCCAATCGCTTGAACCACATCCGCTTCCCCAAGGAATGGTTTTAAAATGCAAATCTGACCAAAGCACATGCCCCCTTTTATACCCAACTCCTTTAAGGGCTTCCCATTGTTCCTAAGGTAATGACTGAACTCTTTTTTTTTTAAAGATTTACTTATTTATTTATTTATTCCCCCCCCACCCCCCGCTGCTTGTATTTTGCTGTGTCCATTCGCTGTGTGTTTTTTCTGTGTCTGCTTATCTTCCCCTTGCTGTGAGGTCCTGCTGCATCAGCCCACCGCACCGCGCGGGCCGGCCTGCCCTCACAAGGAGGCCCCGGGGAGCGAACCCGGGGCCTCCCATATGGTAAGCAGGAGCTCTATTGATTGAGCCACACCCCCTTCCCATGACTGTACTCTTATCTTCTCTTCAGCCTCACCTCATACCAGCTTCTGGTCCTAGTCCTTGTTGTGATCCCTCCTAATAGGGCCTTTGTACATGCTGCTGTCTCTGCCCAGTACGGTTCTCCTCTCTTTCTGGTGTAACTAAACTCCCATTCATCCTAATCAGCTCAAGTTTCCTAAACTTCCCATTAGGGTCTTATCATTCCCTTAGGCTCTCATAGCACTGCACAATTCTTTTTCAGAGTGCCTGTCAAGTTGCAATTTTACATTTGTTTGAATAAATATTAGATCAATGCCTGTGTCCATGAGGGCAGTGGGTATGCCTGGCACACTAAAGGAAATGTGAAAACATTTACTGAATGAATGAATATTAATAAGCTTGCTCAATGCTGTTAAGTGGCAGATTTAGGATTATGTCCCAAGAGAGGATGTAGTACATAGGAGGTTGGATGAGATGAGTTCCAAGATCCCTTCCATCCCTGAGATTTTGTGCTTCTAAGTGAACTTTGATTATCCTTCTTTCCCCCCTCTCCCTAGGCTTGCTTGCTTGGCCTTATCAACACCTGTGCATTAGGTACCATAAAGAATTAAAGACCCTAAGATTGGAAGGAATTTATCAGATGCTTAAAAGAAGAAACCCCTCATTTAGTCTGTACTTAACCCACATCTAATAATAGAGCTCAATTCTTCTCTGAAGGATTATGTCTAATTTTTCTTTTATTTTCTTTAATAATGCATGAGTTAAGCATCATTTTCATGTGAGTACTGGCCATTTGTCTTTCTTTCTAAAATTACTGCTCATATCCCTTACTTAAGTCTCTCCATTTTTTTTAGGAGGTACTGGAGATTGAACCCAGGACCTTGTACATGGGAAGCAGGCACTCAACCACTTGAACTACATCCATTCCCCTCTCTCTCTTTTTTATTACAGATTTAGAAACCCTTAGTAGATGAAGGAGTTTAGCCCTTTGCCTTAGTATGCTACAAAATGTTTTTCAGTTTGTTGTTGATCTGATTTCGGTTTAAATTTTCATTTAAACAATTCTATTCCATAGGGTACAAAATTTAAAAGGCACAAAAGAATATACAATGAAAGATAAATCTCCCTCTTAACCTTGTTCTCCAGCTCAATTCCCCTCCCCAAAGGCAAGCACTACTAACAGTTTCTTGTACATCTCTCCAGAGTTTGCAGAAGCAATAACAACAAACATGTGTATCTTTTTCTTCCCCCAGCACACACAAAAGGTAACACCGTACTCAATGTTCTGCATCTTGCTTTTTCCCTTCCAACACAGGATATATTGGAAATCTTTCCATATCAGTAAATAAAAAGCAGACAGATGTTGCCAAATTGCCCCTCATAGAGGTTGAACCAATTTACACGTCTATCAGAGATATATGTGAAGGTCTGTTTCCACACTCTTCATCAGGACAATGCTAAAACCTTTTTGATCTCTGCCAATCTGATGGGTGATAAATGGTATATGCATTTCTCTAAGAGTAAAGTTGAGCATCTTTTCATATATTTAAAGTGCTTATGGCTATTTAAAAATTTTTATGGCTTCTAGACCTTTCCACTTTAAAAGAATTAGGATTAGGAAGGATTATTGTGATTATGGGAGAAATAATCTTTAGTTAATCTAGATCAAGTAACCTACTTTTCCACTTACCAGTGGGGGAGGGTTTGTGCTTTATCCTTATTTCTATCAGCAACACAACGGTGACTAAGGATATCTATGGTAGAATAGAAAAAAGTATGGGCTTTAAGGTCAGACAGATTTAAGTAAGAATCCTGTCTTCCTTCCTTTCTTTCTTCTTTCCATATTCACTTATTACATTTTACTATGTATCAGGCCTAGTGCAGGTGTGTGAGCCATTCAAAGACTTATAAAACACAGTTTTTGTCATCAAGAAGCTCTCAGTATAATAAAGGAGCGAGGCACATAAACCAGTAGGTGTAATGTAAACTAGACAGCAATAATGCTGCTGCTGATAGTGATGTGATCTGATAATAGCTGGCACTTCTGGGGAAGATGACTTGGGAGAGGACAGGACCGGATACAAGGAGACCAGTTAGCAGGCTGCAATCTAGGCAAGCAATTCAATGAGAATTAAAAAGGGGAATCAGATTCTAGATATAACAAAGGCAACACCAGTAAGAGTTAGTGATTGTGGTAAGAACAGGGAATGAAAATAGACTGTAGTGGGTTGAGGACTTCTCTTTCTTTGGTAGGACAGCTCCTGTGGCACATTAGATTATTGTTCATCAACTATTCACTCCCTCCATCCGTCCACCTCCAACTTCCTTGCCCCACTGATGTTGCCTTGACCTTGTGACTTGCTTTGTCCTCAAAGCAGGGTGGAGTGACTTTCCTACCCCATGACTTTGGCCTTGACCATTGATCTGCTTCAACCAATGGACTGTTAACAGACGGGATGCAAGCAAAGGCTTATAATGTGTGTGCAAAGTTGGCCTTGGTCTCTTGGGTTTCTGCCTTTTACCATGAGAAAAGCATGCATTTGGTAGCTGCTGGTTCAAGGAGGATAGAGGAACACGTGGAGCATACCTGGACTTAACCCATAGCTTAGGGCCAAGTCTAGACCTCAGGTGATCTATAGACCCATGGGCTCAAGAAATAAATATTCACCACCTTACATCACTGAGTGTTGGGGAGATTTGCTATGAAGGATTGCTGTGGCAAGAGCTGACTGATGCAGATCTCCAACAGAGTTATTGTTCTCTGGGCTAACTATCTCCATTTCCTTTGACTGTTCATCATATGCCTTCTTCTTTCTCATTTCTTCCAGATTTCTCAACAAGATATACCAAAGAGGACCAGTTAGGAGGCACCCCCTAAAAGAGCCATAAAATTAGAATTCTACACACATGCAGCCCTCTTCATCCTCTTCTCTTCAACTTTGCCACCACTCTAGAGCCAGCCTATGGCAAAGGAAGAAGAAATCTGTCCTGGGGCCTGCAATCAGAGAGACTCTAGAATTTAAGAGGCTCGGTAAGACTGACATTCAAGCTTCATGAATGAATCAGAAGGGAATGGCCCTCTGCTTCTGGTTAATTCTGGAAACTCAATCTATAAACCAAAAAGGTCTACATGGGAACCAGTCACACATCAGCTGTCTGTAGATGGGACTCTAAAGATGAAAGTGCCTCACATGCAAAACCACCTAAAACTAGGACAATAAAGGGAGGATATAAGGGAGTATCCATGTTTGGCAGCGTCTGAAGCTTAGTTTATACAACTTTGAAGGCCCTCTTTTTTTAAAAAAAGAAACAAAATTACAAATATAAATTAGGTTTGAAAGTGAATATTTATTTAGAATGTGAAATGATATCACAACAAATTTCAAAATTTTAAAACTTGAGGAAAACCATAAACATCACAAAATTAAAAAAAAAAAACACCATAAATTTTAAATTGATTCTTTGATACACCTCTATAATACTTTGCTACTTTTTTGTGGGGGGGGGGCACATACTCTGATTACGTGTTCATATGAACAACAATTTTTAAGTATCATTTTCTAAAATGAAAATAGAAAGATATTCCAGTCTTTCTTTAACCTTGGTTGATTAAATTTATTTATTACTGATAGTTTAGAGAAGTCTCTTTCAGCTTCAAAACGCTTATTATATTGTTATATAAATATTTTAGAATTATTGTGAAATTTGGAGACACCTCTATCAAGTTTCTTTCATATAGGTATTATAAGATTTCAAGGCATTTCAAAATTTCCTGAATACGCTGACTTTATTGACACTCTTTTACCATCTTATTATGGATGTTCTGGTTATAGTAGTATTTTATGAGTTTTATGTTATCTTCAGTGACATCAATATTTGGGGGATGTGTAAAATATATAACTTCACATACGGATGTACTTAGTAATAGTAGCATCACTACTATTGCACACATGCAGCCCTCTTCATCCTCTTTCATGCCTTAAAAACACAAGAATTTTTATAAATTCTATTTTACATGATTCCCACACACAAAAAAATATGATACATTTATAATGATATATGCTGCCTTAAGAAGTATATTCTTGACAAATGAGAGGTTCTGTTTTGATCAGGCATCAAAAAGAAACAAATTTTCCACTTACAATCTTAAATATGTAATGCCTAGCTTCTGGATCCCTCTATTTTAAGCCTGTTTTCCCTTCTGTTGCAGGTGCCATAGGACACATCCGCATCCCCTCACAAGCTCCAACCATGCAGCTCTGTGTCCTGACCCCCAGTGAGCTGGCATAGCGGGGCAGTCACTGTATTCCTGAGAGCCCTTTCTACACTAGGGCAGCCAGCAATAAATTCATTCTGCACCAAAGAGACTGCGAACCACATAAGTGGATCCCATTAAACCCAAACTGAATGTATTCCCAACTCAGCTCCCCCTTAACCAACTCCCCCAAATGCCCACAGTCACTTTCAAGCCACTTCACAGGAGGGGAACTATGAAGTCAGAGTGGAAACAGTGATCTTAACCAATTTTGGCTAAGATATTTTATTTTGCAAAAAAAAAAAAAAAAAAAGCGGCCGTGTAAAAACATCGCCTCCCAGGGTCTTGGAAGGAGCCCCCGCAAGTATGGGGCTCTTAAGTTTAAATGGCATTAGTTTCATAGGAAGTCCACTTCTAGGGGGATAAAAATGCAAGCTTTATCTTTTTCTTGGATTAGGCACCATCAATAAACATCACCCCTGGGTTTCCCCTCTGCATTATGCAAATATTTATCAAGCACTGACTGTGTGTGAGGCACTAGGTATCCCACAGGGCTAAAATGCTTTAGTTGACTGATAGCCATCAATCAAACAAAGAACCATACCTTTAATCAGGGGTTCTTAACAAGGGGATCAGTGAGCTTGAATTGAAATTTAAAAAAATTATTCTTGTGGGGACGTGTTGGTGCAGGTATGATATATTTATTAAACAATACACAGTATAGTGTGGACTTAGTAAGGGGTCTGTGGTTTTCACCTGACTGGCAAAAGGGTGTGTGGAACAAAAAAGGTTAAGAACCCCTGCTTTAAATGAATGTCACAAGAAAGTGTCTTTTTGGGTTATGCCTGTCACACCCAAACCAACCCGATTATTGCTGTTTGCTGACATCAGAGCGGGAGGCGGGGAATGCAAGGAGCCACTTGGTGGAAGACGCTCAGGAGAGTTGTCTTCAGAGTCTGGCCACTGTAGACCACATCTGCCTCAATCTGCTCTGAACCTCCAGTCAGTCTATTCCTCCGGGTCTTCAGGCTTCTAGCGCTGGGTACATGAGGCTGGAAAAGACTAGCTCAGCCGGGCTCCTTCACCTGGGAAATCCAAGACCCAAAGCCCAGCACAGGAAACCCTGGATGTTGTTCCGAGGAAGCCGAAGTGAGATGTAGTCAGTGCAGCTAACTAAAAATAAGGGAATGCTGTGAGTTCCCTCAGTGAACATCGCTGGGGGGTTGTGATCTCCTATGGCACCCTGCTTCTCTTTCCTAACCTTCCACAGGGTCAGCCTACTAACAGATCTCTTTTCTTCCTTTTTCAACCAAGTGTCTTGAAATAGTCATCTAGGCTCATGTTCCACCTTCTCACCTCCAACTTACCACCAACCCACGGCAGTCTGGCTTCTGCCACAGAAACTGCCGTTACTACGCATTCTGGGCACTGTGGCCACCCTGTCCCTACCCCTGCCCTTACTAATTCAGGTCACAGACTTCCAACAGCCTGTGCCTACCTTCCCTTTCCTGAGGGCTTTCTCTTGCCTCCAGGGCCCGCTTTCCCGCCCAAGCAGCAGGCTGAAAATGTCAGGAAATTAATGCCCCCAAAGACCAGCCCTCAACCAATGGCAAAGATTGGTATAGGAACACCCAGCTCCCTCACCCTTCGGGAGGGGAAACCAGGAGGCGAGTGTTCTGCACTGACTTGCAGAGCTTTCCCAGCAGGATTAAGCTCTAATTGCCCACAGTGGTTGCTGGCTTGACAGCTTATCCTTTACTGGCTATTCCTTCCCTGTTTCACTCCCCCGCTCCCCCACCAGTGTTCCTTCATCTTTCAAGTAAACTAATCCTTGTCTCAGAGTCTGCTTCTAGGGAAACCCAAACTAAGCACCAAGGTCGCCAATGATATCCTAATTATTTCAGTCCTAATCAATCAGTCAGTCAAACAGGAATGCATTGAGCATCTACTAGGTGCCAGGCACTGTCCAATCTGTTGTTTTTGATACTGTACTCACTCCTTCTTGAAACACTCCTTCCTTGGATTCAGGCCTCCTTGCATTTCGGCTCTCGCCTCGTTCCTCGGCAGCTCCTGCTCACCTACCCCTTAAACAGTGGTGTTCCCTGAGTTCTCAGTTCTACCATTGTTCTTCCCACACTCCAGGCCCTACTTTGGTGATGTGAACTACTCTCATGGGGTCCAATACTACTTATCTGTAGAAGCTTCTCAAATCTCTATATCACCTCTCCTCTCCCTCTCTCTCTCTCCCTCTCTCTCTCTCCCTCTCTCTCTCTCCCCAGACTTTTGTGTCTAACTGCCTATTGGACATTTCTACCTAGAAGCTGCAATATATCCAATGTCTGGGGGTTTATTGGGTGGGTTCTGTGTAAGGACAAGCATGTAAGAAAATGAAGTAGTAAATAAAAATTTAAAAATTAAAAGGAAAGAAAGAAAAGTAAATGGAGTAGACGATATTGGCAAGAGAGCAATTAAAAGTGATGGCTCACTATTAAAAAGATAGAGAACTACAAGTGTTGGAGAGGATGTGGAGAGATAGGAACACTTCTTCACTGTTGATGGGAATGCAGAATGGTACAGCCACCGTGGAGGACTGTTTAGCAGTTCCTAAAGAAGTTGAATATAGACTTGCCACGTGACCCTGCAATACCACCACTGGGTATATACCCAGAAGAAATGAGAACAGTGACACGAACAGACATCTGCACGCTGATGTTCAGAGCAACATTATTCACCATTGCCAAAAGTTAGAAACAACCCAGGTGTCCATCAACAGACGAGTGGATGAACAAACTGTGGTCTATTCACACGATGGAATATTATGCAGGTGTAAGAAGAAATGAAGTCGTAAAGCATATGACAACATGGATGAACCTGGAGGACATTATGTTGAGCAAAGCAAGCCAGACACAAAAGGACAAATACTGTATGAATGCATTACTATGAACCAAATATTATTGTATAACATATTGTTTGAATCAAAAAAAATTTTATATGTATCAATTACATTTAATTGAGAAATGTATATATTTATTCATCTGTGTTTACCTTTTAGTTTTTAATTGTTAATATTTTCAATTATTAAATGTACAAAATAAAGTGAAAAAAAAGTGATGGTTCATGGGATCTAGCTCAGTAGAGAAGGAAGTGATTCTAGGAGGCGGAGAGATTGGGGGAAAATGGAAGGGGCAAAGGCAGTGCTGGCATTACCCAATAGATAAATACATTCTCAGGGCACCAGCAGAGCTAAGTGAACCCCGCAACACTTTTTGAAAGAATCTGGGATGTTTAAATAATCACCATGGGAAAAGTCAGAACCTTACGAGACTTCCTCACACTAATTTTACAGGTTAATAGTATTTTTTTTAATTGTATAAAAGGAAATTCTCTTTAGGGGGTTCTTAGGGAGATTAAAGGTTGGGAAGTTGAAGTGATTAAATGTAGCTATAATGGAGCAAGAGAGAGAGAAGTTGGAAGGATAGAAGGTTGTCATCCAAGAGTGCTGCTCTCTTCACTGACCTACTAGCTTAACTAAAACTCTCCATTCCCACTGTAACACCTGCTTGTTGACAGTCAGAGAGAGCCCTTTGAACGCTCCTGGCTGGCAGGCTGCTCTCTTGCATGCCCACATCCTTCTACTTCCACCAGTTGAGTGGAAGTCATTGTGGATGTTCCAGAATTTGTGCTGGTCACTGTACTTACATAATTTGGTTAAACATTATGTAAACCAATGGTGCAATAAGAAAGAGAGTTGCTGTTTCCAACAATACTAAATCAAATGCTTTGGAGAGAGTCAATAAAGGGAAATCTCTTTTTAGAATGCTGTTGAATTGGGTGTGAGTGAGGCAACCGTAAAAAGTCAACATTTTTTTGAGTGCTTATTAAGTGCCAAGCTCTATAGTAAGGCTTTTATATAAAAGATCTATTTGATCTCCACACTAACCCTCTAAAGTAGGTACTGAGGAAACTGAGGCACAGTGTAGCTAAGCAAATTGCCCATTAGGAAGGATACTTAAATTTCTTGTCCTACTTTAAAGAAACTGGAGCTGAAGTCCATAGACAATTCAATATGGGTATGGTTATTTAAGAATCAAGGAAAGGTCTTGGCCCGCTACCAGATTAGCAAGTGGCTCCGCATTTGTATGTTCTAAGTTAGGCTAAAATGTTAAAAGTATATCTGTAGTGCTTTTTCTGACTTTTCACTTTAACTGACTTTGCTTAATCAACCTGGTAGCAATGCTAAATGAGTTTGACGTGTCTGCTTTAGAATTTAACATTTAGAGATGGAACAGCCATAGATGAAGAATCAGTTCTCTTTCTAAAACACAGATCTTATCATAACACTCCCTTGCTTAAAAACCTTTGACAAATAATTCTGAGCACCTATTTGTGTGAATAGCAAACTAATATAGAGAGTATGTAATTATATGTCCTTAATGAAATGTTGTGTTAAGCTGTTCTTTTCCTTCAAAACATTTATCACACTTTACTATTTTCTATTTATTTTTGTGTTCATTTGTCTGAGAGAAGGAAGGGAGGAGAAGAGGAAGGGGGGAAGGGAAGGCAGGCACAGGTTGTCTTGAGAGTATATGCATTAAGGGACCGGACTTCACCTGTGGGGAAAGGGAAATGGTCTGGAAAGCTCTGAGGAACCGACCTTGGAACTGAGACCCGAAGGACAAGTGGGATTAATTGGGCAACATGGATTGGAGGTAGGGATGGGTAAGGGCAAAGAGGCAGGGTGGGATGATGTGTGCTCCAGGGTGAGGTCCCATCAGGTGCCAAAGCCCTGAGGCAGAAGGGAGTTGTGTGCTGTGCTTGAGAAACTGCAGGAAGACCAGTGTGGTGGGATTGCAGAGCACAGAGAGACTGCAGTGAAGTGAGGCCGGAGAGAAGACACAGGGCGGGTCACGCAGGGTTCCACAGACCCTGCACCAGAACTTTGATCCTTATCCGAAAAGCAAAGGGAAGCTACTGGTGAGACTTAAGCAATGGAATAATGCTTTCAGATTTGTGATTTTTAAAAAACCTTTCTGGCCGCCGTGTAGAAAATAGATTGGGACTCTGGCAAGGGTCAGTCCTCTGTAAGTGTTCCTTGATCCCCCAGGCAGAGTTCATCATGCTTTCGCCCACGTGCTCCCACCAAAATTTAGGAAGCTCCTTGAGAGCAGGGGACTTGGTCTGTTTTGTTCACTGCTGTATCCCCAGTACCTAAAACAGTTCCCAGCCCTTGGTAGGTTCCTAATAAACTTTACTTAAATGAATAAATAAGGCACCTTTATTATGCCATTTATTACAGTACACTGTAATCATTTTTTATATAGAGTCTCTCAATTAAGTCCTCCTTAATGCAATGTTAATGCTGTGTCCAAAAAGCAGATAATATGAAGGGCAGGGACATTTGTCCTGCCACCTGACTTTTCCTCTTCCACATACCTCATTACAGAAGCATTGGGACCTCAGTAACCAAACAACTATGTCAAGTCTGCAAAGGAAAGGAATTTCCTTCCCTCCTAAATTAAAAACCTCCAGAGACTAATGGTAATCATCTTGGCTTGGATTACCCAGGATCCTTTGCCTGTTCTTTCTTATGGTCAAGTAACTGTCCAAAGGCCAGTCTCCAACTCAAGAGAGTCCTTGTTCTGGAAATATGATACTCCAGCCATATTTTCACTAGAATCACAAGGACTAGAAAGGTTATTCGGTGTCATTTAATCTATTCCTCACCCTCATCCCCAAGTTTAGGTCCCCTTGGTAACACTCCTTTCTCATCACTGGGCTGTCTGTCCTCAGAGTGCCCAGAACAAGTCCAGGGGCCAACCAGGGACACAGCAGGAGCTAGAGCTGGAGAATTCCAAAAGTCACCTCTGATCTTCCATAGGTTTCCTTATAGGAAGCTTTCGTAATCCAAGGGGACCCGCTCACCAAACCCCTAGCCCTTCAGCTCAGTAGAGGAAATCAGCCCTTCGACTGACTTCTAAAAACCTGGTTCCTTCTCATTTATTTAATAGAAAAAATGGACAGTCTCAGTCAGAAGTATCTCAGTGGATTTTCTCATCTTAAAAATATTTCTCTTTTCTGTTCTGTCCTTAGACAGTCAACCCACAGTTAGAAAGCATGTGCTACAGACCATCTACAGACCTTCCCCTCTTTTACACAATTTCTGGTGAAAATCTGAACCCTCCTATTGAATTTGAACCTCTGTCCCCAAATTCACTCGAAGCATCCATCTCCTCAGGCTCCTTCTCCTCAGTTCTCTAATTCAGAAGAACCGTTTTATGTGGCAATACAATTCAAGCAGGTTAAGTAAGTATTGGGACTGTGATCTGAGTGCAGATTTCACTCCCAAGCTTATCTCATTATACTAGGCTTACTACAAAAAGTTTGTATTATATTTATCACTTTCTGAGGAGCTGATTCTTTACCTCCTTTGCCAACTCCTCCCCTTAACCTAGACCATTAAATTCGTTTTCAGTGTTTCCTCCCTCAACTTATTCATCTTTTCATATTTGTTTTCATTGAATCCCTAAATATTTATTTACAGTTCTAATAAATCTTCTCTATTTCCGGCAACCTACTTAACATATCAAGTACCTTAATTATTTAATTAAACAAATATTTAATGAACACCTACCACATTTTTCATTCCACAATTTTCTCTTTCCTTTGATAGCACCATGAGGCCTCAAGGGTCTTGGAGTAATACTCTTACAGCTTCTCTCTGTTTTCCCAAACCCAACTCCCATCTGTTTCCCCAAACCCCACCGCCATCGTGGTAATTACTGAGGTCAGATCATTTCCCTTTTCCAAAGCCCACAATAAGTTATTTTTTCTACTCAGATTGAACCTTGGAATCATAGGCTTTCAGGATCTGCATTACCCTACCGCTCTCAAGGAGCAGTGCTCTCTGTAGGTCGCTATGACTCATGACATCATAACAAGGAGTTCCCGGGTAGCACTCCCCACTTCCCTTTTGTGCATCATTTTATTTTCATTTCTTTTCTTCCTCTTTTTCACTCTCCTGTTTTTGTCTTTCCCTGTCTCCTATTTTTTTCTGCTTTCACTCCCATGATCCTCATAGGTATCTCCCTTGGGAAAACATCTTAATATCATCTTGCTCAACTGCTTTCCAAGTTCTGTCACTGAAGTGCCCTCCCTTGCATTTTCTGTGTGGGACATGGTGGTATGCCCTGTGCCCTCGCTAAGGTGAATGACAGTGAGGAGGGCAAGCTCACATTCTAAAGGAAGAGATTTGGCAGATGAAAGGAAAGAACAAAGCAAACAGAAGTCCAGTAAACAGGGAATGATAGGAAAACAGTTTGGTGGTTTCTTATAAACATGTACTTACCACAAGACCCAGCAATTCCACTCCTAGGTATTTACTCAAGAGAAATGAAAACTTATGTTTGCATAAAAACCTGTTTGCAAATGTTTCTAGTAGCTTTATTCATAATCACCCCAAATTGGAAACAAACTGTATGTCCTTCAGCTGGCAAATGGATAAACAACTGTGGTACAATCATATACTACTCAGCAATAAAAAGGAATAAACTACTGAAACAGGAAATATGTTAATTTCAAATGTATTATGCTAAGTGAAGGAATCAGAATCATACATATTGTATGATTCCATTTATACGACATTCTAGAACAGACAAAACTGTAGGGACAGAAAACAGACCAGTAGTTGCCACCAGCTGGGGAGCAGAGAAGAGGTTGACTACAAAGGGGAACGAGGGAATTGGCGGAGGTTATATAACTATTCTATATTTGGCTTGTGGTGGTGGTTACATGATTGAATTTGTCAAAACTCATAGAGCTGTATATTATAAAGGGTGAATTTTACTACATATAAATTATAACTCAATAAATCTGATTTCAAAAAAATAAAATCACCAAAATAAAATAAATGAATTAATAAAGATAAGTGCAGAAATAAACAAAAACAGTAGACAATTAATTTACAAGGACAAAAAATTGGTCCTTTAAGATATACCAACGTACAACAATAAAATAGATAAACTTTTGACAAATCTGAATAAGAATAAAAGAGAAAAAGCCAGGCAAACAATATTAGAAATAGAAAGGGATATTTAATTTAAAGAAATCATTCCTATGCTATCTTATACTAGCACATATAAAAAATGGAAAAGTTACAACTCATTCTACTAGATGAGCAGTTCTCAAAATGTGGTCTGGATATCCTTGAGCTTCCTGAGACCCTTTCAAGGGGTCCACAAGGCCAACACTGCTTTGATACTACTACTAGATGTTTTGATTTTTTTTTCACTCTTATTCTCTTGCACGAGGGTACAGTGGAGTTTTCCAGAGGCTAATGGAGTGACATGTGATGACCTCATTTCTCTGGCAACTAATGAAATGTGTGCTGGTGCATTCTTGTGCTTTAAAAAGTTCTCATTTTAACTTCTAATATTGCAAGTATTAACATATAACTCACATAAACAAAAGTTTTTGAAGATATTAAATAATTTTTAATAGTGTAAATAGGTCATGAGATCAAAAAGTTTGAAAACCACTGTACTAAACCCATATAACTCCAATATGAAAAATAGACAAAGAAAGCACAAATAAAGAAAACTATCAATTTGCTTTAGAATATAGATGCAAATATCTCAGACTAATACTAAAAGAACAATATTCTTGACTAGATAAGAATTATTCAGGAATGCAAGGGATGGTTCTATATTAGGAAATCTATTAATATAATCTATTACATTAATAAATTAAAGGAAGAAAACTTCATGATCACCATAAAATATGCTTTTTAAAAAAGTGATAATTTTAATATCCATTCCTGCTTTTAAGGAGCAAGCAAACAAGCAAAAACAAAATAAAATTTAAAAGCTCTTAGTAAGCCAGAAATAGAAGAAAATGTCTTCAATTTGATAAAGGGCATTCACCATTCCCATTAAAGTCAGGAACAAGACAAAGATGCCTGCTTTCATTGCTATAATTGCACTACTAAACATGGCTTGGGAGGTTCTAGCTAATGCAATAAAACAAGAAAAAGAAATTGGAATATTACAAAGGAAGACATAAAATTGTCACTATTTACAAGTGATTTAATTTTCAATTTAGGAAATCTAAGAATCAACTGGAAAATTTTAAAACTAATATTAGATTTTATCTGACTTGATAAAAGATCAACAACAAAAATCAGTACTTTCCCTATACACCAACTATACTGACTAGAACAATGTAATGGAAAATATCTTATTTATAATAGCAACCAAATTGTAAAATACATGTGAATAAACCCACCAAGATTTATAGGAAGAAACTGTAAACTTTATTGAAAGCAAAATAAATGAAGAATGCATCATGTTCCTGGGTGAGACTCAAATTAAACTATCAATTCAATGAAATTCCAATCAAAATACTTATAGGATATTTTATGGAAGTGGGCAGTCTTATGGAGTGGTCAAATTTATTCTAAAATTCACCAGACAGAGGGAATGTACAAATATAGTCAAGGAAATTGTGAGAAGGAAAAACAATGGAGTGATGGTCCCCATGAGGTATAAAAACATCCTATAATGCTACAATAATTGAAGCAATATAGAAACAAAAATGGACCAAAAATATCAATGGAGCAAAATAGAGTCCAGAAACAGACTCATGTACAAACTAGCATTTCAAATCAATGGGAAAAGGACAGACTATTTAATTAATTGTGTTAGAACTACTGAAAACTCCTGTATTTCTTTCTATGTTACTAGAATTTAAAAATTTCAAAAAAACCCATAGGATTGTACAACACAAACAGTGAACACTAATGTAAACTATGGACTACAGTTGAAGTATAATTACAATAATATTCTTTCATTAGTTGCAACAAAGATGCCACACTAATGCAAAGTGTTAATAATGGGTTGGGATAGATGAACCTGGAGGACATTATGTTGAGTGAAGCAAGACAGACACAAAAGGACAAATACTATATGAATGTGTTACTATGAACCAAATATATTGTGTAACATATTGTTTGATTTAAAAAAAAATTTATATGTATCCATTACATTTAATTGACAAATGTATATATTTATTCATCTGTTTACTTTTTAGTTTTTAATTGTTTATATTTTCAATTATTAAATGTACAAAATAAAGTTAAAAAAAATAACGGGTTGGGTAATATGGGATCTCTGTATTTTCTGCATGATTTTTCTGTAAACCTACAGCTTCTCTAATGAAAAAATTATTGAAAAATAGTTATAATCCTAATTTGCACTACATAAAAAATAAATTTCAGTTGTATTAAAGACCTAAACATGGAAAATATAAAACTATGAAAATATTGAAAGGGAAAAATGTTATGTACATAAGAATTTCCTGGGGGCTGGAATAACCCTTCTAAGCAAAACAGAAATCCAGAGGTCAGCATAGAAAAGACCGACAGATTTTACTACGGATAAATTAAAACCTTCTGTATGATTAAAACAATGTAAGACAAGCAGTAGACTAGGAAAAAATATTTGCAAACATATAACAGAGAAAGGGTTAATATCATAATTTAATGAAAAGAGCCTTCAAATCAATAAAAAAAAGACAAACAACCCAATAGTGAAACAGACAAATAATATAAACAGACAATTCACAGAAGAAATACAAATGATCAATAAATATAAGAAAGCATGCTCAAAATCCCTAGTAACCACAGAAATACAAATCTATAAAACAATAATACAGCATTTTTTACTCATCAAATTTTTAAAAATTAAAACTGATAATATCCAATCTTGGTGAGATGTAGGGAATTGAGAATGCTTATTCACATTGAATGGGAGTATAAACTGGTACAGTCTTTTTGAAAAGTAATTTAGCACACTCTAACAAAAAATTAAATTCTCATACCTTTAACCCAGCATTTCCACTTGTAGAAGTCTATCTTGCAGAAATAATCGAATATGCCCAAAGAGACATATATGTGCAAAAAGTTCAATGCAACATTGTTTATAATGGTGAAAAACTGGCAGCAATCTAAAAGCCCTTCAACAGGAAAATAACTAAATAAATTATGGTAGTTTCAAAATATGGACTACCATTAAGAGAGAAAAAAGAATAAGGTAAGTCTATTACATACTGACATGGAAAAATTTAAGACATACTGTTAAGTGAAAAAGCAAGAAGCATATTTATGGTATTATCCCATTTGTGTAAAAAATCTATATTTCTATATACATAAATACATATGTGCATAAATAGAAAAAGGTCTGGAAGGGTACCTACTATGCTGTAAACAGTGTTTACCATTGCAGGGGGAAGTAGGATTAAAGAAATGCGGTAAAGAAATTTACCTGTAAATTTTTTAAAAGGAATAAAAAAACAAAACAAAACAAACAAAAAAACCACTTCTGCAATATCTACAGTAAGAGGTGATGCAGGCCTGAGCAAAGCCATTGGTTGTGAGAGGAGGAAGGGGTATTTTCTCCAGGCTCCTGTTAACATATTTTGTGTATTTGCATTATACCCAATCTCTGAAGACTGTAACTATGTATCTGCCTCCACAGGCACAGGGACTGATAAGTATTTCATCTCTGTGTCTTCAGGGCCTAGCAAAATGTTTGGCGTTCAGTAGATGTCGAATAAAGGTATGTTGAATGAATCATAATCTGAAAGATACTAAAAAAGGTAGAATATGCAGAGTTTGGTAAATAATTAGATGAGATAGGGTGGAGAGGGTTAGAGTGGATAATGGTATCATTACCAAATAGAGGAAATTAGGGATGATAATAGCTAACACAGAACGACTACAGGCTCTGTGCAGGGACTGTTGGCACGTTGTATGCATTATCTCATCTAGTGCTAAAAACAACCTTATATTCTCCCACCCCGTGAGGAAAGTAAAGAGACTTTTCCAAGGCCATTCAGTGATTAAGTGTTGGAGCTAGGTTTTGAACCAACGTCCTAGACTTCATGCTCTTAACCATGAGGGTAGAGTACCTCTACAAAGACAGAAAGTGAATAAAACCAATTCTGGTATGTTGAGTTTGAGACGCCGATGGGATATTCATTGAAGTGGAGCTGTGCAGTGGGTGGTTGGACATCACAGATCTGCAGCTTCTGACAGGGGTCAGAGCTAGAGATATGGATTGAGTGTTGCCCATGAGAGCATGGTATGGGGAAGCCAACACTCATCAGTCATTCAACAAGTATTTATTGCGCTCCCACGTAAGTGCCAGGCACATGTGATACCAAACATTCACTTCAAATCCCTTTGACTCATAGAATGCTTATTAGTTAAATGTATCATATATTTTGAATTCTTGGTTACATTTTTTTAATGTTTAATGTTCCCAATTACACTCTAAGCAGCTTGAAGGAAAGTCAAAAATTTCTTTGTATCCGCCCAATACCTACAATGGTACATTGTTATGGGGCTCAAAACATATTTGCTGATTGCAAGCTTGTGGAAACATTAAAAAATGAGTAGCCATTCAAAAAAGCAGTCCTGTGACAAAAGTGTAGACAGAACCTTCAATTCTGTTACTATCTAAAAGTCTACAAAAGCAGTCAGGTTTCAAACCAAATAGAAGATTTTTCTTCACTTTTATCAAGGTTAATTGTAGGCATCACACAGTAGCTTGGAGCAGCAGGCTGGCTGCCAGAAAGCTTATAGCAGGTGGTATTTCCTTGGGCAAATTTATCAGCATCCAGAGTCTGGCCCTCAGCCTTGCTGGGCCAGAAACTTCATCCTGTCAGAGCTGAGAGGACTCATGGAGGCTCGTGCATGGTTGCTAACTCATAGAAAATGGAAGTATAAAATTAGAGTGTCAGTTTATTAATATGCAAAGAAGAATATGACTGTCAGGCAGACCAGACGCTTGCATCCACCATCATCTCCCCGTAGCTAAGCGAGGTGTAAAGCCAAATTACTAGAAGGTCATATGGTAAGCCCAGGATCAGCACACAGGGAGCCAGGAATAGGATTAGAATGTTTAACAGCACCAGGCTCTGAGAACCTGAGACAGAGATAGCCCAAAACAGGGGCAGAGCATATAGCCTTTGGGACCAGAACTCCTAGCAGTGGCCGTGGACAAGTCACCAAAGCTCTCCACGCTCCAGTTTCTAAAAGGTGAATGGTGATGCCTACTTCACAGGCTCATTGAAGTGAAGATTAAATGGTTTCAAGCATGAAATGTGAAATCAGTCCCTGTCATGTGAGAGCCATTCAATAAATGGCAGCTATACATCCATCACCATAGCAGGGACACACCTGTTACGGGTTCAAGTCAGCCTTTCAGAATACCCCTTGTTCTGAATAAGGCTGGGCAGGTAAGATTGCAGGCAAAAGACCAGTTAGAAGGCTGCTGCATAATCCAGGTCATAGATACTAGTGGCTTAAATAGGTCTGTGGCAGGGAGGACAGGGATATGTGTACAGATTTCAAGGATATTTAGGAGGCAGACACTATGCTGGTGTTTTACCTAATTATTTATAGTCCTGACAGCAACTTTGTAAAGCAGGTAGCCCACTTTTCAGATGAAAGTCAGAGATGTTAAGCAACTCTCTCGGGATTACATGGCAATGACAGAACTGCAAAATGAATCACAACTAACGTGACTCCAAAGCCTCTGTTCTTTCTACAAACAAAATATGCCGATGGACATATCTTGGTTCTCAACCAAGATGTCAATTGTGAAGAATATAGTAATGTTTTACAACCAATAACAGAGTATTGAAGCTCAGAGTGGTGATTTGTTTTTAGAAAACAAATCGGAGCAGGTCAAGGTTATCCTTATAATAAATAGCGTCACTATTGCTCACTTTCATTATGATATGCTTTCTTAAGGTGGGGAGAAAGAGGTGAAGTTAGAGCTTGTGGACCAGAAATTATACATCGCTGTAGGTTTCCCTATGGGAAAAGGTCATGCACGTGAACTTCATCCATTACTGTGTCTTGCTGAGACCAGTTTAAGAATGGCTACTCCAATAGGAACTCTTTTTCAGTAAAGAAAGCCTTAGCTGGGCCATCTCAAAGTTTTCACTGCAACGATGACAAGCTCTTTAGACAGCAGACATAGGTGCTAACCAAAGGACAATCTTTTAGCACTGTGTTTCTTAGATTTTCATCTTTCCAGTCACATTCACATATAAATTATAATCAACTACAAAAACTTAGTTTTTTTAGATGGACAATATCAAATAGCAGATTTGAGCTCCTTTTTCAAGTGAACTGACAAGCTAGGTCTTTTCACACCTTTACTTTTACAGCTGAATTTTTTTTAACCCACAAATAAAACTTTACATTTACTCTTTTTTTAAACAATAAATATTTATTATTTATTTTTCTTTATTTACTCCCCTTCCCCCAGATGGTTCGCTTGTCTGTCTGCTCACCTTCTCCAGGAGGCACCGGGAACAGAAACTTGAACCGCCCACATGAGAGGGGAGTGCCCAATGGACTGAGCCACATCTGCTCCCCATGGACTGCTTGTTGTGGCAGAGGTCGAGTCTAGCTCTGTTGAGGCTGGATCTAGCTCTGTTGCAGTGGGAGGCGGCATCTGCTCATCTTCTTTTAGGAGACACAAGAACCCGAACCCAGGACCTTTCATGTGGTAAGTGGGCACACAAGTGGTTGAGCCACATCGGCTTCCTACATTTACTCTTACAAATTTTCTTCTGAATTAGTTTGAACCTAAATTTTCATGCTAATGAGATGGATATGATTCAATTTTGTGCCTCTGCAAATTTAATAATCATGGCTTTTATATTCCTACTCCAAATACTGCTTTAAAGTGATTGCTGTCTTCAGTTTTCAGAAGTCATTCAGTCATTAGACAAATATTATTGCATGCCACCCAAGTGCTAGGCCCCTCAAGTAATTTACAATCTAATAAGAAAAACAGGCACATATTCACAATAACAGTTATAGCTTTAATAATGGTTTCTACTATTTACCACCATCTCCTCTGTGCCAGACACTGGGCTAGGCCCTGAGAATAAAAAGAGGAATAAGAAGGTTCCCTACTTTCAAGCAGTTTCCCAGGCCTTCAAAAGGTTTATGTACAGTCCGATGGGAGAGGAAGGTATATTAACCAATAAGTGTGAAAGAGTACACAGGTGCCTTGCTAGAAATAAGAAGAGTATCAAGACAAGAGACGGAGGGGTTAATGAAAGAGGAGGGGGAGAGTTGGAAAAGGTTTTAGAGAGGAAGCGATCTTGGAGCTGAGTTTAAAAAGATGAGTAGGTACTCTCTAAATTAAGGACAAAGGGAAGAGAAAGGGTATCCCTGGCAGAGGGAAACAGTTTTAAG
>JAQZBX010045202.1:0-15652 GCA_029593785.1 Cabassous unicinctus
GGCTTTGCATTTTCCCCACAATCCTTCTAGTTATCTCACCTTCTAGTCACAGCAGCATTTCATTTCTTAAGTTATACAGTAAGCCTTGAGAAATAACTGTTTTTGAGCTCATGACTGATACAAGCATACTTGTATGCTTGGAATTCTCTCCCAAGAACTCTAAGACTAATCTGTTCTGAGAACTGCTTAACCACCTTCATATTAATAGATCCCTTACGTAATTATTGTGTAGATGTAAAGTAACTCTAGCCCAACTAACAATTATTGTATATGCTAGTTTTATATAGTTAATGTAAAGGGTAATTTCGGCTCTACTGGCAATCATTGTAAATGCTAGTTTCATATAGTTACTATGAAAATCTAACTTTTGTGCTACTGAGAAACATTGTGAATTTCTGTTCCTTTATTATTTGGCCTGAGCATTGCATTTCTTATCTAGCTCCTTCATCCATGGGAAGAAATGTAGTATAAAAAACGCCTCTTGGTTCATGGGAACTGTACTGAAGTCTTGGAAGCACCACACTCTCTGACCACTGTCACAGATGAGGACATACACCACGAACATGCTTGGGTGTACCACTGTGTGAAGATCTTCCCCATATAAGCCTCCTATTAAACACCCTTTGCTTGCCATGGACTAGTCTTATTCTTCCTTTGGCCTGACACATCCCTCTCATTTTGGTGGGAAGCTGTAATTTTACACAGCTCCCTGCTATACCCCAAAAAATTGATATTCACTTCAATAGCTGCCAATTTGCTCTTGAGTCATTCTGGCAAAATTTTTATCATATTTTATATTTTCCTTTCTAGAATTTCTATTTAGTTCATTTTATTTTAATCTGCTTTTTTCTGCTGTGATTTCACATATATATTTCCTCATTAGGATCTTCTATTCCTTAATTCATTAAACATATGTTGAATATTGTTTCAATGTACTTGGATGCTAATTCAAATTTTAGGTTCATCTTGAAATCACTTCCTATTAACTTTTCTTTTCATTAATATGCTTCAGATTTTTTTTTGCTTTGTCTTATGTTTGCTAATTTTCATATAATATACTGTATTTGTGAATGATATATTGTAGGGAGTCTTGATTGCATTGTCTTTCTATAAGGGGTATTGAGTTTTCTTCTCCCAGGTAATAAATTCCTGTCAATACCTTTATAATCTCTCACGATTTATGTTATTCTTCATTAAGGAAGCTATATTTCATTTTACACTCAATCTTAGGTATGGTATTTACTACAGGACATTATCCTTACTTTAGTATGTGGCCATTTATTTTCTTTTGACTTAACTTCATGCCCAGGTTTATCAGAGATTTTCGTCATACTGTCTAGGCCATAAATCAAGCTTCTCTGTGTCATTTGTGACTGCTAGTATTTATGTACAGCTCTCACCCCTGTAGCAGTCTCTCCTAGCCTGCTGGTTCTTTTTTTGCACTTATACAACTCAGACTTCAGCTCAGGACCTACAGAAAATCCCAGTACTGATATTTGGACATCTCCTTTTGATACCCTATCATTAATGACCCACATCTTCATCAGGTAGAATTTGCAATCTCTTCCTTTTTATATATTCGAGACCTTTATACTCTGCTTGTTCTCTGTATCTCCCTGGTGAGCGTGCCGTACAGAAAAACAGGGTAGTCAGGAGGCCCTTCTCATATACTTCAATTAACTCATGGATAACTGAACTGTTATATGTGTTTCCAATGATTGCAAACAGTTTTCATCTGCATTTTCTTCAGGTATAGAGTTGTTTGTGGAGGCAGGAGAATTCTTCTACCACTTATAAGGAAATGGCAGAAGTCACAACCTAACCAAAGATCTTAAATATCTACTGATGTCAAAAATGATAGAGTTAGATCCTCTAGCTGATTTTATCATTGAATTTTCTGTTTAATATTTCCATTAATCATCTGAGTGATTATTTATCTTATATGCAGTGCCATGTGCTGTTCATATTGCCATCCATTGTATAAACATTCTATAGCTAAATATTTTATTACTTCTTTGACTCAGAAAAATTTAAGGAGACATTTTTAGTTTTATTTATTTTTACTTTTCAAAATAAAGTTCCTTCTGTTTTTATATTTTGAATTTTAATTTAAAAATGATTTTAGTTTTTTCAGGTTAAGTATTTCTTATGGGTTAAAATTTGAAAATTTATTGAAATTTATGGTTTATGTGTGATAATTTTTAATAAAGGTGCTGGGAAAGAAAGTTTCAAATGTTGCTATACAAATGTGAAATTATTAAATATATTAATAAATTTGTGGGAGGTGTTGCATTGCTTGAGTATTTAGATATTTGATGTGTTTTGTTCATTATGTCACTCATTTTATTCATTTTTTCAGTAAATATTTTATGGATATTTACTCTGTACCAGATATTGCACATGCAAATAATAAAAGATATTTGTCCTCTTGTGCCCCATATTCTATCTTGGAGATACATAGAAATATACAGACATAAGTGATATGCCATGTTAGGATTTGAAAATTAATATTTAAAACCTGAAAACATAAGACAGACTATGTGGTGAGAGATTTGGGAGCAAGGGCATAACAAAGCAAAAGGGAATAATGTGGTCAGGAAAGACTCAAAACAATTTTGGCATTTTATCAAAGACTTGAAGTGGGAGAGTAAGTCATACATATACCTGAGAAGAGAGTGTTAGAAGCAAGGGGATCACCAGTGCAAAGGACCTGTGTTCGTAGTGAGCCATTGGAATAACCCATGAGGAGATCAGTCTAACAAGAATGACATTCTATAGTGTGGGGTGTGGGTAGTAATCAACCAAGTCCATGTATACAGATGATGATAACTAATATGAAGGAAAACTAAGTGGAGGGGGCCCCATGGAGGGTGTAAGGCTTTCTGTCTTAAAAAAATAAGTCATAGAAATCTCATTAAGAATAAGATCACATTTGAACAATCTGAAAGTGGTTAAGCAGAGAGTCATACAAATATCTGGAGGAAGTGAGTCTCAGACAAATGGAATACAAGAAACAATGATCCATAATATTATTTAATTGTGTCTTTTAATCTCAATGCATAGATTATTTAATGTCATTTTATTTATCTTATTTTAAGTTGTGAGTTAACAAAGCAGTCATGCATACTTATCAGGATGCCCATAAATTGCCTGACCACCAACGCTTTACATTGTTGTGACACATTTGATACAAATAATGAAAAAATATCATCATATTAATACTGCTATTTAAAGTCCATAGTTTATATTTGGTGTATTTTCCCCACAAACAATCCTATTAACACAATGTATTAGTATTGTATAGTTATTATAGTTCACGAGAGAATGTTTTCATATTTGTACTGTTAACCACAGACCATCTTTCACCACTTGGTTCCCTGTGTTATATAACTCCCTGCCTTGTACAATCCATTCACAGTATACATTCAGTGGCTCTCGGTCTCATCTCAGAGTTGTGTTGTCATCAGCTCAGTCCATTTCAGAACATTTTCATTACTCCAAAAAGAAAAACCTCTATCCCCTCATAACCCCCCAGTATTGACTCTTTGCATTGATATAGTACCTTCTTTGCCATTGCTGTAAAAATATTTAAACAATTAGTTATATTTTCCCATGTATCCCCATATACTTAACACCATGTAATAGAGGAACATTCTTGTATTTGTACCATTAACCACAATCATCATCCACCATGGAAATCACTATATTATACAGTCCCTAGAGTGTCCTCTAATTTTCTTTCAACTGACATTCAACTCCCTAGACAATCCCCCTCAGCAACAATCACATAAATAAGCAGTGTTCATTAAACTCACTGTAATGTGTCACCATCAATTCTAACCATCTTCCCACTTTCGTAATCTACCCTACTTAAACATTCTGCATACTTTCAGCATCATATTCCCATTTTCCACCCATGTTCTATCTCCTATTAACCTATATTCAATAGTTCTAATCCATGAGTTTACTCATTTATTTAGTTCATATTAGTGAGGCCATACAATATTTGTCCTTTTCTGTCTGGCTTATTTCACAAAACATAATGGCTACAAGGCTCATCTCTGTTGTCATATGCATCTCAAGTTCATTTTGTTTTATAAATTAATAGCATTCCATCATACACATATGCTACATTTTTTAATCCATTCATCAGTTGATGGATTGTTTCCTTCCTTTAGCAATTATGAATAATGCCCCTATGAACATCAGTATACAAAAATCTTTTCATATTTTTGCATTCAGTTCTTCTGAATAAAGTCTTAGTAGTGGAATTGCCAGATCATATGGCAATTCTGTATTTAGCTATTTGAAGAACCACCAAACTCCTTCACCGAGGCAGTACAATTTTACATTTCCATAAATGGTGACAAAATGTTCTCATTTCTCCACAGCCTCTCTAAAACTTATAGTTTTCCACCTTTTTAATAATGGCCATTTTGTTAAGCATGAAATAATATCTTATTGTCGTATTGAACTTCATTTAACTAGCAGTAATGTTGATCATTCTGTCATGTGCATTTGGTCCATTTGTGTATCTCTTTGGAAAAATTTCTCTTCAAACATTTTGCCCATTTTTCAATTGGGTTGCTCATCTTTTTATCATTGAGTTATATCATCTCTTTATGTAACATGGGATCAAACCCTTATCAGATATGTCATTTCCAATAATTTTCTCTCAATGAGTAGATTGCCCTTCCTCCTTCTTAACAAAGTCATTTGAAGCACAAAAGTGTTTAATTTTGAAGAAGTCCCATTTAGTTATTTTTTATTTATTGCTTGTACTTTGGGTGTAAGGTCCAATAAACTATCACATATTAAAACATCTTAAAGGTGTTTCCTGATATATTCTTCTAGGAGTTTTAAAGTTGTGGCTTTTATATTTAGGCTTAGATCCATTTTCATTTAATTTTTTGTATAAGGTGTGAGATAGTGGTACTTCTTGTTTCTTTTAGTCATGGATATCCAGTTCACCCAGCACCATTTGCTGAATAGTCTGTTCTGACAGAGCTGGAAGGGTTTGATAATTTTGTCAAAAATCACTTGACCATAGATATGGGAGTCTATTTCTGGGTTCTCAATTCAGATCCATTGGTCAATAAATCTATCTTTATTACAACACCATGCTGTTTTTACCATTGTAGCTAAAGAATATGCTTTAAATTAGGAGGTGACAGTCCTCAAACAATGTTCTTTTTTAAGACATTTGGCTATTAAGGGCCCCTTATGCTCCAAATAAATTTGATAATTGGGTTTTCTGTCTCTGTTAAATAGACTGTTGGAATTTTTACCGGGATTCAGTTGAATATGTGAAACATTTTGTATGGAATTGACATCTTAATGATATTTACTATTCCAGTCCATCAACACAGTATGTCCTTGCATTTATTTAGATCTTCTGTTTTTTATTAGCAATATTTTTTAGTTTTCTGAATACAGCGCCTTTATGACCTTGGTTAAGTTAATTACTAAATAGTTGAATCTTTTAGTGGCTATGGAAAGGGAATTTTCTTTCCTGAGTTCCTCCTCACACTTCTCATTAATAGAGTATAGAATCACTATTGATTTTTGCATATTAATCTTTTATCCCACCACTTTGCCAAACCCTTCAATTAGTTTCTAATAGCTTGTTTGTGATTTTTTGAGATGTTCTAGGTATAGGATCATATCATCAACAAATAGTGAAAATTTTACTTCTTCCTTTCCTATTTGGGTTCCTTTTATTTCTTTTACTTGCTTAATTGCTATAGGTGGAACATCTAGCAAAATACTGAATAACAGTGGTGAAAGTGAGCATCCTTGTCTCTTCCCAGATCTCAGTTGGAAAGCTTACCTTCTTTCACTATTGAAATATCTAATATTATGTAAAAAATCATAAATTCATAGAAATAATAAAGTCACACAAAAAGAGAATGTTCAAATGAGTTATCAAGGAAAGCAGATATTAGGCTGAAATCTATGAACAGGAAATCAATAAGTGAAACAAAACAATTTAGAAAATCCAATCTAGCTATTGTAATGTATGAAATATTTTGAGTAACTATAAAGCAATAAAATGCTTTGTTTTTTCATTTAAATATACAGAAGAAAATGAAAATGGACTCAACTTGGAACACTAAAAATATATATGAAATAGACAGCAGGGAAAGAATTGAGGAGAATCAAAACTAAGATGTGAAAAGTCCAAACAGTAAAAATGGCAGAAGAAAATCCTGTGGTATCAGTAGTTCCTTTAATTGTAAATGGGCTAAACTCTAGTCATAATATAAATATTTGCACAATAAATTGTACAGTGGTAAGTTGGAAGATGGTGTCAGACTAGGTGGGCACTCACTATCTCTCTCACAGAGGATGGCTGATTGGGGACAGCATCGTGCCTGAGTGGTCTTTCCTGGGACCCCATGGAACAAGAACCTTAAGGACATCTATCTGGAGGGCGTTGGACAGCAAGGTAGATTGCTTAACATAAAATCGTGAGTTTTTCCCAGCTGGAAATCGTAGACATGGATGTTAAGCCCCACCCTCAGGGCAAAAGGAAACGACAAGTCCCATCTCCCACCAGCAACCCGGTGAAAGGGAGCATTCTCCAAGAGCAGGAGGGTTTTGGCAGAGGGTGGAGAGGGATTTCCTTTCTGTGGGTTTGCCTGCCTGGACTCTCTTGCAGCTTTGGTGAGCAAACCAGCCAGCTTGAAGTGGTGCCAGGCTGAAGGGAGAGGTGAATCTTCTGAGGAAGCTTGATTTATCTAACCACCCTGTGATACAGAGGCTTGGCTCAGGAGGGGGCAGAGTCGACCAATTTTATATTTCTGCATTGAAGTGTATCAGAATTTCAGCTCCCCTGGTGGGGGGTCAGGCAGTGGGAAGTGTTTGATAAGTTTCCATGAGCCTATTTACGGTCCCCTCAGTGGAAGGAGTAGTCTAGAAGAGGCCTTCTTTTGGGTCCTTTACTTCTCCAAAAAAAAAAAAAATTTTACTTAAAAAAATCAGCTTAGTTTAATTGCTAAAATCTGCTTCAAAACCTGCAGATAGAACTCTGCAGTGTAATTGATTGATGAACACAGGCAGGCTGAGAGCCTGCACAAGGGCCCAAGAAGGAACACTTTTCTTCCGTAGCTTTGTTTGACTGCTTGCTTGTGTGTTTGTTTGTTTTTTCTGTGTTTATTTGTTTGTTTCTTGCTTTTCTTTCCTCTTTCCTCCCACCGCCTTTTTAAAATTAGGTGCTGATAGCTTGTTTCTTTTTTGCTCTGCTTCTTATTCCTTGATTTCACATTCGCTGTATGTATTGATTTTGTCTACCAACGCTATCTCTTTTCCTTCCTTCATCTTTCTGTCTTCTGCTTTCTGTTTTGGTTCTTAAATTCCACCTTTTTTCATTAGTCCTCAACTTCATGGGGATAGATTTCTATATTGTCTAGTCTGTTTTATTTTTTTAATTATTAATAACTTTTTCCTTTCAGACTATTCTTTACTCTTTCTCTCTCTCCTCATCATTCTGGCCTTTAAAATCATTATATATATTTTTCTTTATTTGGTTTCCCATTCCATTGTAGGTATTGCACTTTTTTTCCCTATTACTCTACACTGCTTACATGAGTTAAATATTCATTTTACTAAGTCTTATACAGCCCCTCTTCTAACTTTTAGCAATGTTTCTATTATGCTTTTTCCTTTCTTACCTCTTTCAATTCCACTGACCCTAATATTTTTCCTTCAAGGGAACATAGAAAACAAGGGAATAGAACAAGAAGAAAAAGTGTCAAAGAGAAAACTTAATAAACACACATAACCACCAGCTAAATAAAATTCTAGAGCAGAGAGAGAAGCTAATCAACAGAATAAACCCATCAAGATAAAGTGATGACCAGAGTGTAACAAAAAATTACAAACCATATTGAGAAACAGGGAGACATGGACCAGTCCAATGAACAAACTAAAAACCAGGAAAGATGCAAAACATTGAACAACTAATCAAAGCTATATGAACAAATATAATGGACCAACTTAATGAAGTGGAGGAAGAGATAAAGGATATTAAGAAGACACTGGGAGAATATACTGAAGAAATTATAAACATACATAAAAAGATAATGGATATGATGGTGCTGAATGGCACAATCCAAGAAATAAAAAAGAGGCTGGGTTCATGTAACAGCAGATCTGAAAAGGAAGAAGAAAGAATTAGTGATGTGGAAGACAGTACATCTGAAATCAAACAGATAGTAGAACAGATAGATAAAAAGATAGAAAAAATCCAGCAGGGACTTAGGAATTTAACTGACAACACAAAATGCACAAACATATGCATTATAGGCATCCCAGAAGGTGAAGAGAAGGGAAAGGGACTAGAAGGAGTGTTGAAGGAAATAATGGCTGAAAACTTCTGAACCCTATTGAGGGAGATGGGTGTACATGTTGAGGAAGCACAGCTCACACCAAACAGTTTAAATCCCAACAGGTCTACTCCAAGACATAGAATTATCAAAATGTCCAATGCTCAACAAAGAGAAAATACTCAAGGCAGCAGGAGAAAAGAGAACCATCACATACAAGGGAAGCACAATAAAAGAAAGTGCTGATTTCTCATCTGAAACCATGGAGGCAAGAAGACAATGGTATACATAGTCTAGGTACTAAAAGAATAAAATTTGCATCTACGAATTCTCTATCCAGCAAAGCTGGCATTCGAAAATGATGGAGAGTTCAAAATATTCACAGATAAACAGAAATTAAGAGAATATGCCAATAAGAAACCTGCACTTCAAGAAATACTAAAGGAAGTTCTACAGGTTGAAAGGAAAAAACAGGAGTGAGATAGTTGGAGGAGAGTGTAAGAACAATTAAAAGGACAAAAAGTAATAAAAACAGCATATTATATACATATACCCAAAGAAAATATGGCTGATGTAAGAAATACCTTGAGAGCAGTAACACTGAATGTTAAACTCACGAGGTAAGAGACACAGATTGGCAGAATGGATAAGGAAATATGATCTATCTATATGATGTCTAAAAGAAACCCACCTTAGACCCAGGGATTCAAGGAGGCTGAAAGTGAATGGATGGAAAACAATTTTACATGCAAACAACAAATAGAAAAGGGCAGGAGTAGCTATCCTAATATTGGACAAAATAGACTTTAAATGCAAAACTATTGTAAGAGACAAAGATGGACATTATATATTGGTAAAAGGGGTAATCTTTCAAGAAGAGAGAACAATCAAAACATTTATGCACCTAAACAGGGTGCCTCAAAAGACATGAGGCAAACACAAGAAAAACTAAGTTGAGAAATAAAAGCCTCTACAATTATAGTGGAGGACTTTAATACACCATTATCACCATTAGACAGAACATCTCGACAGAGAATTAATAAAGAAACAAAGACTCCAAATAATACATTAGATGACCTGTACATAATAGACATATACAAAATGCTACACCCAAATACAGTGGGGTCTACATTCTTCTTGAGTGCAAATGGATCATATTACAAGATAGACCACATGCTAGGCCACAGAACAACTTCAATGAATTCAGAAATATTGAGATTATACAAAGTAATTTCTCTGGCCACAATGGGAAAATTTCGAATTCAGTAAGGTGCAGAGAATCAGATTAGGCACAAAGATATGGAATTTAAACAACACACTCTTAGACAAAGTGGGTCAAGGAGGAAATCTCAAAAGAAATCAGTAACTACCTTGAAATGAATGAAAATGAGAACACAACATAGCAAAACCTATGGGATGCAACCAAAGCTGTACTGAGAGGGAAATTCATAGCCATAAATGCATATATTTAAAAAGAAGAAAGAGCTAAAATTGAAGACCTAACTGCACACCTGAAGGAATTGGAAAAACAACAACAAACTAACCCAAAAGGAAGTAGAAAGAAGGAAATAATGAAGATTAGAGCAGAACAAAATGAAATAGAAAATAAGAAAGTGCTAGAGGAAATAAGCAAAACCAAAAGCTGGTTCTTTGAGAAAATCAATAAAACTGACAAACCCTTAGGCAGACTAACAAAGAAAAAGAGAGAGCAGTTGCAAATACACAAAAGAAGGAATGAGGTAGGTGATGTCATTACTGACCCCACAGAAATGAAGAATATCATAAGAGGATACTTTGAAAAATTATATGCCAACAAGAATGATAATTTAGACAAATTTCTAGAAACTCACAAGCAGCCTATATTGAGGGAGGAAGATATTGATGAACTCAACAGTCCAATTACAAGTAATGAGATAGACTTGGTCATCAAAAACCTCCCAAATAGAAGAGCTTAGGACAAGATGACTTCACAGCTAAATTCTCCAAACATTCCAGAAAGAGCTACTACCAATCCTGCTTAAGCTCTTCCAAAAAATAGATGTAGAAGGAATATTGCCTAACTCATTCTATGATGCCAACATTACCCTAATACCAAAGCCAAACAAAGATGCCACAAGAAAGGAAAATTACGGACCAATTTCTCTAATAGGCCTAGATGCTAAAATCCTTAACAAAATACTTGCTAATGACATTCAACAACATATCAAAAAAATTATACATCTTGACCAACTGGGTTTCATCCCGGGTATGAAATGATGGTCCAACATAAGAAAATCAATCAATACACCACATAAACAGATTGAAAGAAAAAAATCACATGATCATCTCTATAGATGAAGAAAAAGCATTTGACAAAATACAGCACCCTTTCATAATAAAAACACTGCAGAAGATAGGAATAGAAGGAAATTTTCTGAACATGATAAAGGGTATATATGAGAAACCCAAAGATAAGATCGTCTTCAATGGTGAAATCCTAAAAGCCTTCCCTCTGAGATCGGGAACAAGACAAGAATGCCCACTATCACCACTCCTATTTAACATTGTCTTAGAAGTACTTGCTCAAGCACTGAGGCAAGAAAAAGATATAAAAGGCATCCAAATTGGAAAAGAAGAAGTAAAAATTTCATTATTTGCAGATGACATGATCTTATACATAGAAAGAACTGAGAAATCTACAACTATGATTCTAGAACTTATAAAGGAGTTCAGTAATGTCACAGGCTATAAGATCAATGCTCAAAAATCAGTGACATTTCTGGACACCAGTAATGAGCAATCTGAAGAGAAAATTTTAAAAAAAATACCATTTACAATCATAAATAAAGGAATCAAATACCTAAGAATAAATTTAACTAAAGATGTAAAGGACTTATATAGAGAAAACTACACAACATTGTTAGAGGAAATCGAAGAAGACTTAAATAAATGGAAGAATATTCCCTGTTCATGGATAGGAAGACTTACCATCATCAAGATATCTATCCTACCCAAACCAATCTACAGATTTAATGCAATGCCTATAAAAATCCACTCTGTATCTTTTAAGGAACTGGAAAAACTAACTACAAAATTTATTTGGAAGGGTAAGAGGCCCTGAATCGCCAAAGACATATTGAAAAAGAAAAACGAAGTTGGAGGTATCACACCACCTGACTTTAAAACATACCACAAAGCTACAGTGCTCAAAACTGCATGGTATTGGCACAAGGATAGACGTACTGAGCCATGGAACTGAATTGAGAGTTCTGATATAGATACTCATATATACAGTCATCTGATATTTGACAAGGCCACCAAGTCCACTGTGATGGGAGAGAATGGCCTCTCCAACAAGTCGTGTTTGGAGAACTGAATATCCATATCCAAAAGAATGAGAGAGGAACATTATCTCACAACTTATGTAAAAATTAACTCAAAGATCTAAATATAAAGACCAAGAGCATAAAGACTTTGCAAGATAATGTAGGAAAGCATCTACAGGACCATCTAATAGGAAACGGTTCCATGAACTTCACACTCAAAGCATAGCAGGAAAAGAAAAAATAGATAAATGGGATCTCCTCAAAATTAAAAACTTTTTCAACTCAAAGGACATTATCAAGAAAATTAAAAGGCAGTCTACCCAATGGGAGAAAATATTTGGCAACCATATAGCTGATAGGAGCCTACTATCCCACATATATAAAGAAATCCTACACCTGGGAAATAAAAAGACAAAAAAACCATTTAAAAAATGGGCAAATGACCTGAATAGGAAACTTCTCCAAGGAGGAAGTACAAATGGCTAAAAAGCACATGAAAAAATGCTCGACATTGCTAGCTATTAGGGAAATGCGAATCAAAACTACAGCAAGATACCATCTTACACCGATTAGAATGACAGCTATTTAAAAAACAGCAGACTATAAGTGTTGGAGAGGATGTGGAGGAATGGGAACCCTCATCCACTGCTGGTGGGATTGTGGAATGGTCCAGCCACTGTGAAGGACAGTTTGACAACTCCTCAAAAAACTATAATTTAAATTCTTGGACTTTTACATGAATAGAATTGTGGCAAAGCACTATGAACAAAAAAATTTCAAATGTGGTTAAAAGGGGAAATTTTAGGTGGTATATATACTACTAGAATTTAAAAATTGGGAAGGTTCAACACTAACACTGAACCCTAATGGACTATAATTAATAGCACAATTAAAATAATATTCCCACACTAATTACCACACTAATGCATGGTATTATTAACAGGGAGTTCATTGGAAATCTGCACCTTATGCATAATTTTTCTCTAAACTTTCAACTTCTTTTATAAAAATGAATAAATAAATATAAATTTATATAATATAAGCAAGCAAGTGAGCTTTGGGGAATTCTCAGTAAAAAAAAAAATAATTCAGACCACATTTAACGTAAACTAAGGTATATATTGATATGAAAGGGGGAAGATTGGAAATGCAAAGTCTTGTGTTTTATATTGCTTAAAATTTATCGTACACATTTTTAATAACAACATCTAATTGCTCACAAGAATATATAATAAGTAGGGTAGTCTTAATTTAATTAAAAATTAAGCATTTCCTGAGCACAATATTTTCTACAAAATTATAAAATTAATTGACCATCTTTACCAACAGATATCAACAGGAAACATTTTCTAAATCACAAAAATGTACATAAATGAAAACAAGACTAGTACAATTAATAAAAAGACCAAAATATGTAGAGTCTAAAATATGAGAATAGTCGCAATGCATGTACAGGATGAGAGATTAGTTTAAAAACATATTATTAAAATATAAATGCAATCAGTGACATCTCTCATTGTAAAAACTTCAAAGAGAATTGACAAAATATAGTTTCTGGACAATATAGATTTGAAATGAAAAATAAGTCATAATGAAGTCCTTTATATGGTGTATATGCTAAGCTACTATTTTCCCATAAATTAAGAATAGAAAGAAAAATAACACAGATTTTAAATATTTAAATAAATTAATTGGAAGTTATGAACCAAGGAAGAGTTCTTAAACATTATCATGACTAAAACAGAGGTTGAACTTTATTATAAACAAATATTTGGAAAATGGGAATAATATATTCTTATGTAAACTTTGGAATGCAGAGAAAATTAAAACTGCAGTCACAGATTTTGTGGAGGAATTTCTAAAGGAATTTTAGCACGTTTCCTGATGAAGATTTATGAGATGTTACAAAATTAGAATTTATTATGAATTCTTAGTTTTACATATCTTCTCCATTAAAATTTTAATCAAATAAGCAATGTTTTTGAGAATTTATTTATTTTAAATAACAAAACAAACCTGTAGAAATCAGGAGAAAATAAATGAGTTTTTAAAAATTCCTAATGAATTTAAATAAAGATGTAATAATTAATGAAGCTGGTTCACAAAATACAAAATGTTAGGGCTTTCAAATCATTAACAGATAGACCCATAAGAGATATTACTGCATACAGATTTATAAGCTGATGAAGTTACAAGAGCTCAGGTATTAAAACATTGCAAAATGAGAATCTATTTCTCACCCATGTAACAAAGAAATATTAATCTCCCAACTTTAATTTACAAATTAATTACCAAACATTGTAAAGATAAGTATAAAATGAAAATAGCATAAAGTAATAGAAAAATAAATACTTGGTATATATATGCAATATAAATATATGCATATATAAATATTAGTCTACAAGACAATGGAAAACTATCAAAAATGATAAGGATATTTCTAGTATCTATAATATTTTAAAATATTTCCAGAATTTTTTCAATGTTTACATACATTTTGTCTATAACTGAATTTTATCTATTTTACTTTGTTCCAGGACCAAATGTTTGAAGTGCTGTTTGCCTTTTAGAGCTGTTTGTTTATCAATAACATTAACCTAAATTAGACATGAAATATCAGTGAATGATTTAATAACAAAACACATTGTATATTCAAAATTTTGAAAGACTGAAATTATTATGGTGATAATGGCCATGATATCAGCACTGGATTAAATTATTCACATTCATCATCTGATTTAATCTTTACAATAACTCTACGGACCAAGAATTATGTTTTTTCTTGTACAGTTAAAGAAACTGACACTTAAATGTTCAGGGATTTACCAGTGGAAAGTCTGCAAAAACAGTGTAGGATCTAAAATCAAAACCTTGTAATGACCAGTCCAAAGCAAACATGTTTATCACTGTGCCATATTTTATCTCTACAGAATAGTTGGAATGACCCCTGAAAGTATTATCCATAATAAAATTATCTGAAATTGGTACATAGAAGGGGATTTCTATGAAAGAGTTTCAAAGATGATGCCACATTTTTTTCATATTACTTGTCCTTAAAACACTTATATTTAGACCACAAGTATAACATATATATCATTACTTCCAATTACCATATAGAATTATAAAAGAATAGTCTTGGAAACATTCCATATAATGTGCAATGAAGTAGAGGATGGTACAATAGAAATGCAAATTAATTAAAGGTTCCTATTATTTTTAGAGAGAGACCAAGTAAAAATACCCCATAGGAAAGAAAGAAAAGAGGCCTTTGACTAATCGTCATCATTCTCATTTCAATTACCTGGAACCCTCTTTCTTCTGCATGACTCTAATTAGAGCATTTTCATTTCGTTTTTCCTTAGACTATAAATAAGTGGATTCAGCATGGGAATCACCATAGTATAAAAGACAGAGGCCACTTGATCCTTTCCCAAGGAGTAAGACTTATTTGATTTATTTATTTATTTATTTATTTATTTATTTATTTATTTTTGTAAAATGATATATAAATACATATGCATATATGTGCATTTATTTACATAAATGTTATTTGTTATATATATATATACATTTTTTAAAAGTGCCTAGATTACCCAAATATTACTCAGAAACTACAGGAATTCCCATGCTCCACACCGCCCACACCGCCAACAACACCCCACACAACCATTCCCCATCCGTATGGTACAACACCCGCAATGGATATACACATCCTGGGGCCTTGCCCCCAAGCATAGACCACAGTTCACATCACAGACCACACTCTCTCCCACTGAGTTCTGCATGATATATTCTGATGGAAAATGGCCTACATTCGTCGCTGCTTCGCCACTTAGGACAACCCCCAAAGTCCCAAAAAAGCCCGAATATTTCAACTGCCCCTCCTCTCCCTGCCCCAAAAATGTCCAGTGGCCACCGGCTCCACCTCACTATTACAATTTCTTCCATTGCTTGAATGACAATATGTCTACAACAGAACACCACCAAGTCCACTCTAGTCCACAGCTCCTGCCCCCATCC
>JAQZBX010045203.1:0-21157 GCA_029593785.1 Cabassous unicinctus
ATTTATTTATCTCCCCCTTGCTGCTTGTGTTTGCTGTGTCCATTTTGCTGTGTGTCTTCTCCGTGTCTGCTTATCTCCCCCTTGCTGTGAGGTCTTGCTGCATTAGCCCACCGCACCGCGCGGGCCGGCCTGCCCTCACAAGGAGGCCCCAGGAAGTGAACCCGGGGCCTCCCATATGGTAAACGGGAGCTCTATCGATTGAGCCACACCTGCTTCCCTTTTCCTACCATTTTTAAGTTGACTTGTTTTTGATTCAGCATTTTCTTGGTTGCTATAAATCTTTGACTATTTTCCAGAGTTCTAATAAAATTGATTCTAAAAGTTTTTGCTTGATTTTTTTCAGTATTTCTGTGGAGCAGTGGACCATTGAAGTCACCTACTCCACCATTTTCTCCGAGGTCACTACATGATTTAATTTTTACATTTAAATCTCTGATCCATATGGAGTTTATCCCGGCATACAATGTGAAGTATGGATTCAATTTAAATTTCTGCCAAATGGCTATTCAGTTGTCCTAACTCCATTTATTAAGAAGTCTATCTTTCCCCAGTATTTTGAAATGCTAAGTTCTATTTCTAGATTTTCTCATTTGTTTCACTGGTCTGTCTATTCATGCACCAATACTATACTGTTTTTTTGTTGTTTTTTTTTTTAAAAGATTTATTTATTTTATTTTATTTATCCCCCCCTTGCTGCTTGTGCTGCTGTGTCCATTTGCTGCATGTCTTCTCTGTGTCTGCTTATCTCCCCCTTGCTGTGAGGTCTTGCCGCATCAGCCCACGGCCTGCCCTCACAAGGAGGCACCAGGAAGCGAACCCGGGGCCTCTCATATGGTAAACAGGTGCTCTATCCATTGCACCACACCCGCTTCCTGCCGTGAGGTTGCTGCATCAGCCCACCACACCGCTCAGGCCTGCGTGCCCTCACAAGGAGGCCTTGGGACGCGAACCCAGGCCTCCCATATGGTAAACGGGGGCTCTATCCACTGAGCCACACCTGCTTCCCTACTATACTGTTTTAATTACTGAAGTTTTATAGTATGCTTTAATATCTTGTAGGGCTAGTACCCCCTCATTGTTCCTCTTTTCAGGGTTTTCCTGGCTATTCTTGATTGCTTATTTTTCAATGAGAACTTCATAATTGATTTGTTTGACTTTAGAAAAACAACAGTATCCTCACTGGGATCACATTAAATTTATAAATTAACTTGGGAAGAAGTGATATCTCAATGAGTTGAGTTGGCCTGTGAAATTAAACATTTTTCAAGTCTATTTTTGTATATTTTAGGAGTACCTTATGATTTTTATTTATAACTTTCTCATGTTCTAGGAAGAAAGGGCAGGGGAAGAGGTGAGGGTACAAGATGATCATATTCTCCATACCTGCAGATGCCTGGGCCTGGGCATCAGTGTGGCGCTGGCAGACTCTACTCAAGAATGCACTCACTTGACGCAGGGAAAGGGCATTATGTAGTGTTTCCAGGGGATAGATGGTAGGTACCATGGAACACCCTTCAAATCCTGTTAGGGTAGAGAAGAGCAAAATCAATGTTATTCCTGCCAGATAAACCCTAACTGGTTAATGAGGCATGGAGGGCCCCTGAGAGCCATCTGGAGAGTCCATGGCTTTTGGAATGTGGATATCCAAAATTCTCAGAAGAGGGAACTCTTTAAAGCCTCTAAGGGAGTCTGTTTTTCTCACCTCCAGATTCCTTAAAAAGTCTACCTGTAAAGGCCTCCAGGTGAATAAAATCACCTCTCATCCTACCTACGGAGAGCCTGTGTTGTCCCATGGAAAAATCAACAAAATCTAAGTAGGGTAAGCACCTACATTGCACCTAGTGCTTTCTGGGGAAATAAACAAGGGTCTAGAGGCAAGGGATGAATTTGTAGGGTCTAACATGAGATAGGAAGGTCATGGAGCTGGGAAGAAACAGCAGATTTCAGGGATCATGAACAAGATAACCAGATTAAAGAGGAAGGTATGGAATCTAAGGAGAGGTTCATGCAAATATAGGATATGGGTAGAAAGGCCAGAATATTTGGAAGCAAGCTGGAGGGCATGCAATACACATGAAGCTCAGCCCAGGAAAACCACATGCATGAACAGGCTGGGGGATGGAAGTTCTTTTTTGGTGATTTCCATCACATCAAAGCGTCTCCCTTCTGATCTCACTGGAAGACTCCAGACTTGCTAGGATCTCTATACTCCATCAGAAAAAATGAGGTAAACTCCCTAGAAAACAAATAAATACAAATTCTCTGCTCTAAACCTAACAATTCCCATGTAGGTCCACCAGTACAGGTAGGGTCAAGGATAAATCTAAATGTGTAACCCTAATCCCAGGGACTGTTGATGTAATCACTTACCCATTGGAGGCTCAAGAAACACATACCCTCAACCATTTTTTTAGTCTTCAATCTTTCCTATGCCTCCTCTATAACTCCTTAAAGGGGCTAGGGTAGGCAGGACAAAACATCTATGCAAGACTTAGTCTCCTGTTTACCAATTACTAAAACCCGTAACTCAAAAGGATTATACCTTGCCATCTGCCCTTGGCTCTTGTTTACCTCAAGGATTTAGACAGGGCCTCCACTGCTATGCTTCAAATTTCCCCTGTAATCTAGCAGTAGAAGTGTAGGAGAAGTACAGTCTTTAGCTCCTCAAAGTGGCTAGGAAAAGTCTGGACTGGAAGATGATAGTAGTAGAGGGTTATAAGACATAAGAACAGATTCCAGGACAAGAGATTAGCCCTACACTGAATAAAATTTGGGAATGTTAGGGGGTGGTGAGAATAGGAAGGGGATGAGCAGCCAATGCTACAGCTACCAGGCAGTCTGGTGTCAATCCCATCCAAGCTCTAAATGCAAGTCACATAAACTTAGGGGATATAGGAGAAAGGCAGAGGTGGGCTCTCTTTCCAGAAGTGCAGTAAGCAAAGCAGTCAGTCCCAGCCAGGATAGTGGCAGCAGCCAGCTTGGTGGCAGGGGGTACCGTAGAGGCACTCGGGGTCATCCTGGCCTGAGCGCAGCCAGTTCCGGAAGAGGCGCAGGTGGTAGGAGCACTGGTGCAGGTGATGCGCCAGCGTGGCATCCAAGGAGACTGGCCGGCCCCCCGGGCAGTCAGAGGAAAAACTGCGCAGCAACCGGACCACAGGGTGCTGGTCATCCAGCAGCTCTGGAGGGGGTGGGGGACCACAGCAGGAAGCACAAAAGATAAAGAAAGAGAAGAGGGAGAGACAATGAGGGGAGCACTGACTGACACAAGCATTACTGGGAGGTAGGGGCCACTCAGCTCCAAGGTGAGCAAAAAGAGAAGCAGAGATGGTCAGAGCCACTGGGCATCTCCTGTAGGGAAGAAGGGTGTTGGCAACACACAGTGAGTCTTAAAGAAGGGGCTAGTGAGAACTCATCATACAGCAAGGCTTTTCCCTTTCTCCATGAGCATAATTTAGTCAGTGCTTGCAGATAGCCGCCACATCATTCTGGATAGGGGTGAACTGGCAGTTCTGTGGATGGGAGCCTTGACTAGAGCTTCAGTGGTCCTGATCTTTCTTGGGCAAACCCTAGTTAGGGGCTACTTTTCAAACAAATTGATTTATGAGATTGGGATAGAAATGAAAAGATTCGAAATCACCCAGAGAAGAGGGTCAAGAATGGAATAGGGCATCAAGATAAAACTGAAGCTAAAAAGGCTTCTGAAGGCTCAGGCCAGGCCCTCTGGACCCAACTCTAAATTACCACAGGACTGGTGCTAGGCAGCTAGCACAAGAGATTAGCAAGAGAGCAGGTGTAAGACTCCTTTTAAACAGAGTATGTAAGAAATGGAAACAATATGTGAAAATGCCAATATTGGCTACTCATTCTTTACCTCATTCTTGTTCAAATAAACAAATTTTTAAAATATTTGCATAAGTCTCAGGACTTGGGAAACATTGAATCCATTACAGAGGCCAAAAGTTGGATAATTTTATATTTTCTTCCCATTGCTGGTGAGTCTAAGTGTACTTATTCTGCTGGTGAGAAGTTTCAATCCTGTAACACTCATTATTATAGTTTTTTGGCAAACTTTGTGGATACTTGTGATTCAGCTGCAAAAGGCTGAAGGCAGTGAAAAGCATGGGAGGAGGGGGCAAGGGACAGTGGGAGAGGGTATGGAAAGAACTGTTATGGAAAGATCTTGGGAAGAAGGTATGGGGTCTTGAGACCTGATGTGAAGATGGTAAGAACCTGAGGACAGGATGTTGCTATAGAGTACCAACTGTAGTGATTCAGGAAGGATAGGATCAAAGTTTCTGAGAATAACTGCTCAGAACTCCCAGACCAGAATTCTTCCCACAGGCTGATCCCTCATGAGACTATGGTTTTCAAAGACCCAAGTTTGGAAGTCAGGACAGGTTTCAGCTCTATCCAGGCTAGTCCGGTGAGCACTAACTTTACCAAAGGTCACACAGTTGTAGAGTCCTGATAGGCTTGGCAAATTCAGTGGGCATACTCTGACATTCTGGATGCAGGTGAGCCAGTCTTTTTCCCACTATATTAGTTTACTTTGGTGAGTTCAGCATGCAGTTTAGTAATGGGCTATACTTGTATATTTATAATTTAGTCACAGGATGACACAAGCTTATGGTTGAGGGTCACCCTCCATCAAAGTAAGGAGGCAACATTGCCTTGCCTCCTTTTCAAGGCCAGTTCCAGTTTTTCCAGCTGTTGTTTCAAAGCTAGACATCACGGCAAGATGGTGATAATCAAACAGTAGGTTTGGCACACTGCTGTGACAAATCTGCCACAAAGAATTGCAGACAGAGCATCCATGCTCTAATTGCCAGGTCAGGCAAACAAGATCTTGGCCATGGGGTAGAACTCTCATATTGTCCTGAGGGCTAAATTAAATTTAGATATCTTCAGTGAGACAAATAATAGCTCTAAACCTCTCCTGTTATAATCAGGTAGATTCCAGATTCTGGCTTATCAAGCACTTTAGCTTCCAAGCTAAAGTGCAAGAGGAACAAAGGAGGCCACAAGACCCCTCAGGTAGTGTACAGGTTACTGGAAGAAATCTTGAATAGCACTCTCTTGGGAAGCAGGTGTAGCTCAGTGGTTAAGCGCCTGCTTCCCATGTACAAGGTCCTACGTTCAATCCCCAGTACCTCCTAAAAAAGCACTTTCCTGCACTATATATGAATTGTCCAGGTCTCTCTTCCTCTCCTCCTTTTGGTAGAAATATTTTCTTCAACTGATGAGGCTGCTAACCAAGGCTTCTGGGAATGGAGATACATAAATTTAAGGGTCTGTTTTATGAACTTGGGTCTTTTTTCACGAAGCTTGAGTACTAGGAAATCCTCACTAGTGATTTAGTTCTGATTTCAGGGTCCTGAGTCCCTGGTACCATATCCTCAACCCTAAATATCATGTGTCCTAAGTCCAAGTCCCAGGTTCTGGGATTGGTGCATTAGGTTCTGCTCTGAAGGTGACAGTGGCACATGAAGGCCAGAAGAGTTTGAAGATAAATGAGCAGGCATTGCCCTGTCACTCTGAATGGGAAGCTCCTATCACAGGCACAAATGGGAGCCTGGAGGGATAAACTGAGGAAGTAAAGGCTAGTCAATCTAGGAAGAGGTTTCAGGAGCACCAAGTACAGATGTATGGCCTGACTGGATTAAAACCTAGCAGCTGCCACTGGCTAGGGAGCAGGTGGCCAACGCCTGGAGATTTTTCCAGCCAAGAAGCCAGGCTGCTTTTTACCTCCTTCGGAAAGTCTTAGCTCTTGGACAGAAGAAAACTATATCTAACAAAGCTGGATTTACCTTGAAGACAAGATACAAAATAAAGAGAAAACTAAAGATATAAAAGATAAAACCTCAACAGGGAGAGAGTCCTGGGTTCCCCTTCCATGCCTTACAAAGAGACCATAGCCCTCAGTTCTCCCACCAAAGTGCGAGCAGACCCAGTTCAACATTTTTTAAATATTATTCATTCTTAAGCTCCCCCAGACATCTCAACCCTTCATTTCCAGTTTCTCTGAGAAAGTAGCACCATAGGTAGGTTTGGACTACATTGAAAATTTTTAAGGTATAACCCTTTTTTCTTTACCTACTACCTGCTACTCCTTTCTTTTTCACTTTCACCCCAAATCAGTCTGGGCTCCTGTTTTCCAGGCCCAGGCACTAGGTTAGTAGTAACATAAAGCAGATGTCAGGAGCAGGAGAGCCACACAAAATACACACAATGGTAGGAGACAGGAATATGGAAATGGAAACTGTAGAGACCAATGCCCTTAAGGATAGGCTTTGTAGCTGGTAACCGCAGCATTGCTCCAAAGAGGAACAAACTAGTCATTCCACCCCAACAAAAGAATTAGAGAAAAAAACAGGAAGATCAAAATTAGACAAGCTGAGAGGCAAAGAAAAAAAGAAAGAAATGGGGATGATCTAGGAAATAGTATTTTCTTCCTAAGAAGGGGGACCATTATCATGTCTGTACAAAGCCTGACAGTCATGTGATGGGAAAAGGAAAGGTTTAATCTATGTTTTGGTGGTGATGCTGACAAAAGTGACACAATGGTGACGATGGTAGTTATGGAAATAAGATCTTGAGCTGTCACAGTGATAGGGAAGTCAGGCTGCAGCCAAGGCAAAGGTTGTCACAATAAGTGAAACATCCCAGGAAGGACACTTCATGAGTTGTTCATTCAGAGACAGCAGGGTGTCAACACAGAGGAAGGAGAGGCAAAGTCATTGTCAGAATTCAGAGGTTAAGTGTCTGGAAGTGACATGGTGAGGAGGAATGATGTTGAGTCAGAAGCAAACGTACCGTTAGTCGGATGCTTTGCAAACGACACAGAAAATCGTTTTACGGCCGGGACAAACAAGAGCTCTGGGGAGAAAAGACATCATGGGGATTATACCCACCCCTGTCCCCACCCTCTATTCTGAAATCTGCCTGTAATATACTCTATTCTTTACAGTTAGTTATATGATCTGCTCTCACCCCCACCCCTCAACTTCCTGACTACCACCTTTTCCCTTGGTATAATCTCTTAGGAATCTGTGTGTCATCTCTACCATAAGAGGTCCTACAAACAACCCTAATTTCACCACCACACCTTCTTTCTGATCATTTGGAAACAAAATCTTTGTAGAAACTTTCATCTCTCACCCCCAGAATCTTTCCATATTATCTTTCCTTCCTTGGCTAAGCAAATTCCCCAGCCCTAAATCTGGGTTTTAGTCAAAGCTCTACTGCATTCTTCCTGACCAGGGATTATCCTTCCAGGTCCTTACCCCTACAGGCCAGAGTCCAGGAAAGAGTACAAAGGTAGAGTACATTGATGTAGCAGGGCTGTATGTGGAAGATTATGAAGGGATAAGCATAAATAAGTAGTATTTGTATGGTGAGAGGGAATGCAAATGGAGGGGTGGGTGGGATCCTGGTTCTTCTCCCATCTATAATTGATGAAGAAAACTTCTGTTATAAGACCAGTGTCAATGTCATCTTGAGCATGAATAGTTCTTGAGTTGTGTCCTTGCTGGGGGACAAATGAAGAAAGGAGTTGCCCACCCCCACCCCCAAAAACCCACCCACATACCATCTCGGTGCTTCAGACTGGCAGGTGGTAGCTTTTTGCCATGGCTGCGGGCGTAGTCCTGAAGATTCGGGGCACTGGAAGAGCCACCCAGCACTGTGGTGCTGAACAGCCCTGTGCACTGTGAGCCTGCAAGGCCGGGAGTGCATTAGTAGCCACGCAAAGCTGCAACTACTACACAGTATTACACACAACTTCACATGACAACATTAAGACACACACATAGCCATTCAGAGCCACCACCATGTAGCAACCACACATAACCACAAACAGCTTTCGCTACTGTCCAAAGCCACACTGGCAAGCAAAGTGGGGATTCTCCTGAAGAGGCTACAAAGCAGAGACAAGATGCCACTACAAATGCAGGGTTAGTCATATTAAGAAATTCAAAGCTACTGAAAAGGTAGACTATGTTCTCCAGGTGACTCTCAGAAATGTCAGAAAAATAGGTAGATCCCTCTATATTCCTCTAGGTTTAATTGAGTGCCTCTGAATATAGAGTTTGAGGAACCCAGAAATCTAGTCCCTTGCAGGCTAAAAGGGAAAGAACTTTGATCAATATTAGAGACCAGTTTTTGATCACTCAGCTGGCACTTTTCCAATTCCCCCTAAGTTCTTCATCCAACATCTCCTCCCTTGTACCTCCTTTCAGGCCATTTTACCTTTCTCAAGAAAGAAAGTTTGAGATTCACTGAATTTTTAAAGCTGGAAAGGACTCAGAGATCATTTAGTTCAACCTTCTCTTTTTAGAGAATAAAAAAAAAAAAAAAAGAGAGAGATCCAAAAGGGATCTCATTTGCTCAGGGTCACACAGTTTAAGGTGGACTAGAATCCCAGTCTCTTGACTTTGAGGACCAATGGCATTCAATAGAAAATAAATAATTTTTTCATCAAATGAAAACGTCACTTCTGAGGTCAAGATGGACTCAAATCGAAAGGCACGTGAAGAGTCAGATGATTATATGAAGAGCTTGCCTACTTACTGTGTGCTGAGCAGCCTACTAAGGAGAGCCCAGTGAGAAGTAAACAACACAAAAGACATGTTTTCTGCTCTCAAAAGTTTACTATCTCATAAGTTGTATGCTAAAAGCCAGAAGGCTACACACAGAAGTTCAAAGAAAGAAAAGAGATTCTATTGCCAATCAGAGGAGTAAATAAAACTCACTCTGAAGAGAATAAACTAGGCTGGTCATTGTCCCCAATATCTGATCTAGAAAAGGATTAGGACTCCCTGGCTCCTCTCCCACTATAGCTCACAAGGACAGCATAAGAAGGAAGAGACAAGGCCAACAATCCAGTTCTTGGAATTCGTCCCTACTTAGTCAAGACCCTGGGTTTAGCGTGGGAACTAACATTCAAATGGGAGATGAAAGGAATGAAAAGGAAGCCAATTTTCTTTGAGCCCAAAAAGAAAGTGCCATGATTTTGGGAATCACCACAGAAAGCAGGAAGTTCAGATGGCTGATAATCTCCACCCTGGAATTCTTGATCTCTCCTCTATGCAGCAATTTCTCCTATCTTTCCTGCTCAAACATGCTCTGGAATGGGGTTCCAGAGAGTAAGCAGGGTTGCTAAATATGTCTGCTTTTCTTCAGAGAAGCTAAAATAAGCCGGCTTTGTCCCAGACCACCCCAACCTTTGTTCTACATTTGCTTCCTTCTCTGAATAGTTTCTTGGTACAACTCTGCCAGCTCTGCTTTGCCCAGTCCTCGGATCATCTCAGAGAATAGTCTCTACTTTAACACTGCCATCTGTCAACCAGTCTCAGGTCCACACCCCTCCCTTGTTCTTGACAGCACTCCCACTTAACTGGCTGGAATACTCTTCTCCATTCTATCTGGGTAACCTATTTTTTAGTTGGATTTCTGGGGAGAGAAGTCCATATCATAGATCTACACATTTGTCATTTATTTCTCATGCCCTAAACCATCTACCTCATTTCAGGTATCCAACCTGAATGCAACCTACCTCTATAAAATTAACCTGGAAAGTTACCAAAACCTTTCCTCCCTTGCTGGTCCAAATGCTGACCATTTGGAAACTAAGAAATTTGGTGCCATGGACAAAGGTAAAAGAAAAATGAAAGGAGCTAAATGGAGAAAATAATAGGATAAGATAGAAAGAGCCGGGGTCAAGCCAAGACCCCACACAACTTGCCTCTAACTTCCAGTTGTAGTTAGGGACTCATAAGTCACTGTGTTTGGAGCTAGCCCCTTCCAAGGAACACTTCCCCCACTCAAAGAATACAATACCCTCTGAGGCTTGATCCTTCCCGCAGTCTGTGTTCTTAGGAGAGGTTAGAAGATGTTCTCTGCTCCTCTCCAGGGATCAAAAAAAAAAAAATCAACAGACATACCCTCAAAGTCCTGAGAGAAGCTTCTGCCACTACACCAATTTCAGATTTACCCCCTCAATTTTTGGAAGGAAGGGAAAAAGGTTACAGGATTAGGAGAGGATGAAGGAGAAGGCATGGAAGTAGGAGGAGCCAGAGCAGGGATGTGAAAAATATGTTTCAAAAGAAGACATGTCACAAGTTCTCCAAAATACACTTATGGGGGGGTCACAAGTACCTCAATTTATAGCTCTGTCTCTGATAACTCTGAAGGTTCAGAGTCTCCATGGCCCCTTAAGATCTGGGCTAGACTGGAGGGACAGATAAGGAGTGTGAGGGGAAGCCAGAAAAATGGCCTTCAGCCAGAGAAATGGGGGTTGGTGCATAAAACCAAAATTCAAACACTTCTTGGAATGGAAACAATCATCTGGGATTGAAGTTCACACCTCAATTGGACTTCTCCCAATTAATCCTCCCTACCCCTATGTGACAATACCAGTGACTAGATGATCCCAACTCCCATGACTAAGGATTCCCACAATAAAACTCTGAAGAGCAGACAGACATCCCTTCCCTACATCAGGTGAGAGATGCCGGAAGACCATACCTAGGCCACTCTGCTTCATCTCTGTCGGTGGCCGTGCAGATGAAAAGAGCCGGTAGCCCCCAGGCCTTGAAGATGAAGTCTCAGAAAGTACCTGCAGAAAAAGGATTATATATTACCATTTTGCCACCTTAACCTGGGAGTCTAAAACCCACATCCTGAATTCCTACTCCTACACAGCCAAGAAGTGTCAGGAAGTTTGGAAGAACCAAAGGATTTTTATGGGGGAAGAAGAAAGAAAATGGAATGGAAAGCGTATGTTGTAGAGGAAACTGTCCAGGGGAATCCTTCTATACCAGAAGATGCCTGTCCCCACAGTCCTTCCCATTCCAAATCATTATTCAACCCTTCCTAGTTCTCAGCAGAGCAGGGTTTTCTAAATTTTTTCTATCCCTCCCCAGGACTCAGAAAGCCTACCACAAAAGCTCAGCCACAAACAAGAAATAAAGTCTGGTCATACACTTTTATTTCCATGGGACAGCTGTGGCTATAGTAAACATACTCTATTTCTTATCTGAACCAAGAAGCCCTCCCCTCCAACTATCTCACTCCTGAAGATGTGAAACAGATTTCCAAAAAGCCCACGAGGGCCCAATCATACAACCTCCAACATACACACCCCACCTAGACAGTGTCTAGAGTCCCTAGATCCCAAAAGGCAAAGACAGAAGGCAGGAAAGGAAGGAGAGGTATGGAGGGGACACCTGTGTGCAGGATGCCAGGTGAGTGGTGGATACAGCCCGGGGCTGTAGGACGATGGCTGGGGAAGGCCGGGGGAGGTCTCCTGACCTCCTGCGGCGCCGTCCCCGCAAGGGGATCAGGTCCAGGCTCCCTGTGCACTGCATGTTCATGACCTGCAATCAGACCGGGTGGAAAGCCGGTCACGGCTCCTTTAACCCCCAGGTTCCCAAAAGTCCCAGTGCCTGTAGGGCAGAGCTAGATATAGGGCTGGAGAGGATGACCACCTATGGCACACTGCTATGAAGGTCACAGTTTCATAATCTGAAACAGTCCAAAAATATGAGATGACAAGAGGAGTTTAAGGTATGGGGAAAGGGGTACAGCCAATAAGGATAAGACTGCCCAATGCCTGTACTTATAGAGCAAGCAGAGGAAATAATATTATAAGGATTTATAAGGCTGTGCGACGAAGGAGCAAAGAGGAGATTTTCTTGCAAAGCAAGGAGCACGTCATGGGCCACCATCATTCTGGATGAGCTAGGATATAAGCAACACTGGTAACTGAAGGGAAGGAATGAGATTACAACAGGAACCTTTCTATAAGCCTGAAAGAAAGAAGTCAATCTCATCAAGTACAAGAGATGATATACAGGGAGCTCTCCTTTGCCCTTTGTTTTCTGACTGCTTAAACCAGAAGAAAAAAGAGAGTCAAGTACAACCCAGGGCCAGGGAGTTTGGCAGACCAGGTGAATGGGAAGGACATTTAGATGTGGAGGAGTAATTTATTGATGAGAGATTATGTGTCATCCCATCCATTTGATCTATTTCATATGAGTCTGCAGGGTACTAGCGTACAATACCAGGTTACACATATACCTCTAAGAGAAAATACTGCATACCCCACCTAAAGAAACTGTATATTCACAATTTCAAATCCACTTTAAAATAATCAGGAAGAAAAGGATGAGTCCAGAAAAGAGTCTGCAGTTTGTCTTCTCAGCTTTCTCCCAAACTTGAAACTTTAAACCTCAAAGATTCTTCTGAGATGTTCCTAAAATGGAAAAACCAACTTCTCCAAGACAAAGAGCTAGCACAGAGCCAGGTGAATATAGTAATCAGGTCAGAGCAAGACCCAAATAAGTCAGTCAGAACCCCTGAGACAGGGTTAAATCATGGGGTCAAAAAGAGTCATTGGGCCAAAGAGGGAAACCATCTTTCCAGGACAAAAAGACCAAAACAGAAATCCCAGGACAGTTATCTGGACACATTTTAATATTAACAATGGTTCCTTCCTCTAGGCTAGAGAACCAGAATCAAGGCTAGAGACAAACTTCAAGAATAGTAGACCCCAAGTCCTGGCAGATAAACCTCATCAGAACCAAAGTAGGACAGACGGACCTCCAGACTTGATGCCCTTTCTAGGATGATAGTATAGATAACCCTAAAGGGATTAAGTTAAAGTGCCATGTATTTGCCCCTAACTGACCTATAATTTTTACCTAAGGTGACAAAGAGATGGAGAAGGGCACATTACTCCTATTTTACAGAGGAAAAAACTCACAGCCTGGAGAAGTTAAGTTGCCTATCTAAGGTCACACAGCTTCTAAGTATCAAACTGAGATTTTAGCCCAGGATTGTCAGACTTCAGAATTCATGCTGTTCCTACTATACCCCTTTTAAAGAACTTCCTTTCCAAATTCTTCTAAAGCCCTCTTCCTCAATCTCATATCTTAATACCCTTATTTCTCAGGCATCCTTCACTGGCATTTCTTCAATCTCAGAAGTAGTAACGAGCCTAAAGGAACTCTATTGGGAGGCCAGCTATGAAAGAGAGATTAAATAAAACATTCATTAGAGGCAAAAGGACTCTGCTTCAGGTCCCCAAGAGTGGTTTCCTGGTAGCAGCCTGAGGGGATTCAGAGGATACATGGATATTGTCCTAGAAGCACTTCTACTCTTTCCAGTCTTTCTCCCAAGCCCCTCCCATTACCTCCATGGAACCGGCTTTTCGGTTACGAATGAGTGGTGATCTCCTTGGGAGGCCAGGGCCCTCAGAGGGCTGGGGTGAAGTTTGCAATGCCCGGTCTGGCTCATCTGATGCCTTCCCTGGGCACAGGTTCTCCATGCTGCCTTGGTCTGTTTTCATCTCCTCATTCTGTTCAACAGCAGGCACAGATAAGAGAGGCACTAATGTCCTCCAGCCTCCTAAACTCAGACTTCCCCAACCCTTTTTCTTCCCTATTATTGTTTCCCAGTTTCCCACAACTTGGTTCCCAAGTTCTTCAGTCTCAATTCTCAGTACTCTGATCTACCTCAGAAGACGCTGGACGGAATCCACAGCCTGCTGGTGCACTGCCTTCTTCCTCGACACCTTTCACTCCAGGACTGAAGTGCAGTTCTACATGGAACCGTTCCTCTGATAAGGGATCCTGCAGGGTATCACCAGATTAAGGAGCAGCTGGGGAAAGCTAGATATGGTGGTGGAAGACCAGGTAGGGGCAACAGAGAGGAACTAAAGAGGATACATCCTCCTAGGACTGAGGTTTCAGTGTCTGGCCCCACTCTGGAGCTGCTCTGCTACAGCTTCCCTTTAACTACAGTCTAAGGTTATAGAATTCTCATTCCCTCACCACTTATTGCTCTGGCTCACCACTCCATATGACTTGCTAATTTCCAGTTCTACAACCCTTCCCATTTATCTCCCACAGTAACTTAGCTTTGCTATGGTTCAAATAGCAGCACATTTAAGGACATCTTTGTGGAGCCAGATGAAGAGTTGTATATGTAACAATGTTTGAGGGGAAAGAACTCATTAGAGCATCATCTCTAATTCCATATACTCCCTAATGCCAGAGCTATGTTCTAGGATATTTCTTTGGCTCAACATCATCCCAGAACACATATTCTGTTCCATTAGAAACCTCCTGGACACTCTGTGTCATGCTGTGCTCTAGGTGCCACGCCTTACCAGATTCTACACATTTAAAGGCTAAGAAACTTTTTTTCTAAAAGGTGATGGAGGTAGAGAAAAGGGCCCCTCTCCTCATTCCACCCTCCTAGCTCCTCACCTGTGTGTTGTCCTCATAAAGCATGATGACAATCTGGGTCATGTAGTTGAGCTCTGAGATAGCACTAAGATAAGCCAAAGCTCGCTGCCACTGTGCATCCTGGGTCTCCTATCAAATACAAGGAGAGGTCAGTCAAGGCCCAAGGACAAGGGAGTCAGGGAATGGGCAGGGAGCCAAGGAGCACAGAGAAAGCTTGCAGTAAAAAACAAGCATGAGGAGAATAAAAGAATGGTGGAAAAAGATGTTCACAGGTTGAAGGCAGAAGGAAGATCCTTACATCAAGAAGTCCCCCATAACGGAAGACACTGAGCAGGGAGTGGACATGGCTCTCACTGGTAAAATAGAGACGTGTTCGAACATGGCGACCTGGGGAGAGCACTCCTCGGGAGTACCTGAGATAATAACTAAGTCATTCACACAGTTAGATAATCCCCTTCCCACCCCTCCACAAACTCCCTCCTCCCACATCAAAGACTTCTCTCTTTTCCATTCCAGGATCCCTTCTATTCTTGGTTCCCCAAGCTGTCCCAGCCTTGGTTGCTCCAGGGCTCCCTGACATGTCCCTCCCTCCATCCAGCACCCCTCCCAGCCCTCCCTCACAGGGGATGCAGCTTGTTGACAGACTCATCCTCGTGGGTTCTCTGCAGGTCAAGTAGTATCTTCCGCAACAGTGGAAGACAGAAGCCCACAGCAATTTCCAGTTTCTCCTCCCGACTGATCCCATACTCCTAGGAGCCAGAGGCCAGGAATAAGTACTTCCATGAGTTTTGTTTTCCTCTTGCCTCATCCTCCCATTCTCAACAACATGCTAGTCTTCACCTCAGGTCTAGGGCTTCTCTCATAGCTACCACATTCCCCCTCTCCAGGTTTCTCATCAATTATCCTTTTATACTGACCCAGAGCCAAGTGCCCTTGAGAACTGTAGCAAATTCCTCCTCTAAGCTTCCTTCCCCCTGGTTCCCACACCTCTTTTCCTTTCAACCTTTTCTCTCCTTCCTTCCCCAATACCCCTATCTCCAGGCTAGATCCCTTATACAAGACACACCTGGGGAATGACCACATCAGCCAGTGCCTTAGAGAGACGTAGCAATTCTGCTGTGCCTTGAAGTCCCAGATTCCCATTGTGTTGCACATCATACTTGACACAGTCATAGATGTCAGGGATCTTACTAATGTCATAGCGCCCACTCTTCTGCCGAAAGTCCCTCTCCAGCTTGCTCCAACGCTGTAGCATTAGCTCTAGTGTCTCACTGTGGTAGAGTTGTAGGTCTAGAATGAAGGTGGGAAGTCAGAGCCAAAGATTTTGCTTCTAACTAAAAATTTTGACAACTCTGAAGCAGAACCAGAGAGAGAGGATGACTTGTCTCAGACATTTAAGAGAGGAGACAGGAGTTCTTGAGAAACCCATCCATACCTGAGACCTTGAAGGGAAGATAGCAGTATTCATACCCACCTACAGACTTGGGGTCCTGAATCCGTTCCCGGATCTGGTGAGTGAGGTTTTCAATCAGGGCAAATACCTGATAACAGACCTTCACAGGATTCTGGATGATAGCCATGGAGTTCAGCAGAGAGGTGCTTCCAGTGGGAGCAAGCTATGGGAAATAAGAGAGAAGAAAAGCAAGGTAGGCTCAGTGCCCATTGCCCAGATTCTTGTGAGCTTATTACAAAGAGAATGCCTGTAACACGGATCTGTTGGCTCACTCCAATGAGCATTCTTAGGCTACTGGACATACCAGTAGTTTAGGGCCTTCAGATGAGGAGAATGCTCTAACACATAGTCACCTAAGAGTGGTTGATCTTAAAAGTCTTGGAGTCCAGAGGAAATAAAGTAGATCTAGCTTCTTTTCTTGGGGGTTCTTAAATACACATGGAAAATGCTGGGGAATAAAGATTAAACCAAAATTCCTCAAAATTCCCACAAAAAGTTTTCATAGATTAGAGACAACATTATCTTGTTCCTCTAGACAAGATGCTAGCCTGAACCGAGAGTGGGGTGCTGCCTCAGAACTTGGTCCAACTCAAAGCTTTTGGGACAGTCATAGTCGCATAGTCAATGAGAGGTGCCAGCATATGGAGAGGAGAAAAGAAGCTTGGGGATGGAATGTACACATTCAACCTAAGTCCTCACCATCCCCATTTTTGTTAGCAAAAGGAAGTAAGGGAGAAAGGGAAAGGTGCCTTAGCTTTTTTGGATTTGTCACTGAGCAATGTATTGGAAAATAAGGGAGTAAAGTCCTGTCTCTTAGAAAGTCTTGCTTAAAGCAGAACACAGGGAGTGTCATTCCCTAGACAATGTGCTTAGCTACTTAACTTACTTAAGAACCTATCAGAAAAGAAGAGCTATCAGAAGTATGATGGTGGAAAACCATTGTTTGGCAAAAGATCCCATCAATCACGGTTAGCCATTCCAAGCTAACCCTAAACTCAAATCCACTCAGAGTCAGGGTGATGTTAGGCCAGATCTGAACTCAGGATGGGACCTAAAATATGGGATTTCTTTAGGAGCCTTGACTTAGAAAAACTCCCGTCAGGGAAAGGACTTGTGTAGACGCTAATCTATATCTCTGATAAAGCCCAAAAGGCTTTGGAACTGTTCCCTGGTGCTAGACAGGTAGACCAGCGCACCCTCGCACTCAGCAACTATTGAATGATACACAGGAAAACAGATGACCACGTTGGGTAATGGCATCCTCTGTGATTAGTACCATGAGGCAGTGGACTGTAATGATTAACATCTTGTGCTCTAGAGTTAAACTCTTTGGGTTCATACTAGCAGGACAACCTTGGAAAAGTTGCTTAAATTCTTCTGAATCTAGGTCTCCTCATGTGTAAAATGGGGTTAAAGGAATACAGTTTGACAGTTCTTGTGGTAGATCAAAGATGGCCATTAATTCTTTCCTTGAATCTGAATTGGCCCTATTACTACTTGACAATAAAAAAATAACAAAATTATGATGTGCTATTTCTGGGTCTATGCTTCTGCTTTGTGCTTTGGGGAAGCCCTAAGCCACTATCTAGAAGTCCAGCTACCATGCTAGAGAAATCATATGGAGAAAACATGTGGAGAGGAGAGGCTATGAGACTACATGGAGAGCATGAAGAAGAAGAGAGCCCAGTTATCCCAGCAGCCCAGTCGAGCCTCCAGCTCTTTCCAGGCCCAGTCATCATCTCACTGCAATTTCAGAAGAGATTATAATCAAGACCAGTTGAGCCCTGCTGAACTGTGAGAGATAATAAAATGGTTGTTTTAAGTTACTTAAGTTTTAGGGTAGTTTGTAGCAATGGATAACTGAAACATTCTTTTATTCAAAATCCTTGGGACTGGAAAACAGTTTGACAGTTCCTCAAAAAGTTAAACAAAGAACCACCATAGGACTCAGTAATTCCACTCCTAAACAAATACCCTAAAGATAAGAAAAAAGGGATTCAAATACTTGTATACCAATGTTCACAGCAGCATTATGAAAAATAGACAAAAGGTGGAAGCAATTCAATTGTCCATCAACAGATGAATGGATAAGCAAAATGTGGTATATCCACACAATGGATTGTGGATTATATTGGAATATACAATGGATTATGGATTATGGAATATACAATGGATTATGTGGAATATATTCAGCTATAAAGAGGAATGACATATGTTCTGACATATGTTACAATGTGGATAACCTTGAAAATATTATGCTAAATGAAATAAGCAAGATGTAAAAGGACAAATATTTTATGATTCCACTTACGTGAAATACCTAGAATAGGCAAATTCATAGAGGCAGAAAGTAGAATAGAGGAAACTAGAGGCTAGGAGAAGTGGGGAGTTACTGCTTAAAGGGTACAATTTCTTTCTGGGGTGATTAAATAATGGCTGCACAACACTGTGAATGTAATTAATGCCATTGAATTGTATACTTAAAAGTAGTTAAAATGGCAAATGTTACGTGGTATATATTTCCCCACCATTTTTTTTTAAAGTCCTTGGGACCACCTGTTTTTTTAGATTTGAGATTTTTTTTGGACTTTAAGAAGTTAAGACAGTACATATACCATATCTTATATAATACTTCCAGCAGGATCTGGGACACAATGAAACATGTTATCTATGTAGCAAAATATAAGACTATTTATAAAATTTAATATATTTTAAAAATATGCAACATGAAGTGGGATAAATAAGGACTATAAATAGCCTTATGACAGTTCATATCAGGTTTTGCTGCCAAATGAGTCTTGATGCCAAACTTACAAAAATTTTTTTGATTTTTGAAATTGTGGGTAAGAAACTAATGGACCTGTACATATCTAAAAGGATTACTGTAAGGATTAAGTGAAATAATATATGTAAAGCACCTAGAAGAGTACCTGGCACATAATAAGCACTATTATTGACCACTCTTTAGAATTCTAGGAATTTGGGATCTGGGGTATGTTGAGCATAGAGATAGGGAGAGCCTGACCTGATCATAGTCCTCAGAGCGAAAGGGTGCATCCTGCTGCAAAATATGGTGCAGCCGTGCCTTCACCCGGTGCTGGCAGCTGCTCAAGGAATCACCATCACTGTCCAGGAGTCCATTCATATTGGCACTTTTCACCATTTGTACCAAGATGGGTGTCAGCTCCCCTTCTAGAGCCAGCAGGCCCTGGAGGGGAAGCACAGGTCTATTAGTTTCCCTTCCACGCCACTCCCCCTAGGCCAAACTGGTCCTAGAGATCAAACAGGAACTGTGTTGGAGACCTAAGTATAGATCGAAGGGCCCACCCCCACTAAATTTTCCCTGCTCATTCTCCATAGCATAGAATGGTGTCAGGCACAAGCAGAACTTCTCTGAGTCATCACAGGAGCACCTTGAAATTTACCAAATAGTTCTACAAACTACCTGCTTCTCCCCTTGATGGAGGCTGGCACTGTGGGAAAACAGTATTATGAACCTTAGCAAAGGCAGCAGCAGTCATCTGGACACGACCCTCATCAGAGGCATAAATTTTGAGGTCATGGCGGAAAGTGCTATGGAGACGAAGCAGTCCACAACCAGGGAAGCCAGCATAGTCACCTGGGGGCAAAAGGGAGGATCAAGAATGGACTGCTATAAAAACCCAAGTGGAAGAAAGAATATTAATTTTCCCTTTAACTCCCCACTGTCTCTGTCCCTTGTCCCTTCATTTTCCCCAACTTATTCTCTAATCATCTTATCCCAGCCCTGCTAGGTTTTTGACCCTCCCCCCTAAAAAAAAAACAAAAAACAAAAACCCCACACCCTCACCCTGTCCTCCAGGATACATGCAGCGGAAAGCTCGTCCCAGCTCCTCAGCCTGAACACGGCCAGCAGGGGTCAGTTCTCCACCCCACTTCAATACCAGCAAGAGAGAAGGGGTTAGGGCCTCTCCCTGTGGATCTGAGAGAATAAGGGGCAGTGAACAGGTCTAGATCTAAGGAAAATAGTGGGAACATCTAAATGTTAGGTCTTCTGAGATCCGAAAGGTAGTCTGGAGTAGAGGTCATCTAAGGGTTCAAGAATCAGAGATCTAAGGGGTAACAGGAAGAGTGTATTTATATCTTACCTTGTCCCTCATTCGAAGCTTTTACTCCATGAGGGTAATAAGTCAATTGCACTTTCCGGTTGATGCCTGAGAAGTGACCATACCTGCAAGATAAAGGCACAGTTTACTTTCTACCCCAGTACCCAGTTCTCACTTTAATTGGCTCCCTTTTTCTAGTCCCCTTCTCACATCTCCAGCACAGACTTCAGCTGCTCGAGTTTCCCAGTTTTCTCTTCGATCTCACCCGCTGGCTCTTTCTCCAGTTCAGCCAACAGCAGCCTTGTGAGGTCCAGCACCTCCTGGAGGAAATAACAGTATCTACGTAGTAGGCCAAGTCCTGGCCAATTACCCTTTCATCCTCATCTCTAATCAAGGCTTCCAATCCTATACCCCCTATCTTTCCCATATAGCACTGCTCCTCCTGGCCAGATTTACCACATTACCTGTAGCTGCTCAGGTCGCTTTAGTTTTAATTTCCCTGTTTTATAGCCACCGTGTTTTTCAAACAAGGTAAAAAACCTGAAGAAGTAAGGAAAAGCTTCAGTGTGGGGTGAGACAGTCAAAGCCTGTCTCCCTCACAAAAGCCGCCATCTCCCTCACAAAAACTTATTTGTCTAAACTAGGATATCTTTCCTACCTTGGGTGTGTCACTTCCATCTTCATCTTCTGCTTTGGGGTACGATCCCCATGACGGATTATTGCAATGACACAACGAAGTTCCATCCTAGGATGGGGAATGTTATCAGAGTTCCCCCAATCCCACCCGTCATCACATCCTACTTGACATGTCAAAAAGCAGAGGAAAAACTGTCTGAGAGCAGGCATATAAGTGGAGTTAAGGGAATTGCCTAGAAGGGACCCAAGCTCTATTGTTAGATTGTACAGGGTCAGAAGGTACCCACTGATTTGTCTTAGGGGATCCCAAGTAGGTTACTCCAGATTTTAATTTTTGCTCACATGGTACCAGAGGTGGTAGGGACAATTGGAATGTCCTCAGCCTCTGTAGGGATGGACCATGGGATCTGGAACTGTGGAGCAAGCTCCCGCATTATGGTGTTCCTAGAAAGAGAAACAAGAAGCAGCTGTGTGAAAATAAATGAACCACAGCTACATGGATGAATGAAGCTCACAAATATAATGTTGAGTGAAACAAGCAAGTTGATGAAGGATACATTAATATAAGCCTCAACATGTAAAAACGCATATATGTACTAAAAATATTTTTTAAAAATCCATAAGAATGACAAACATCAAGTTTAAGATTATGATTACCTCTTGGGTGGGGGGGGTAAGGGATATAATCAGGGAGGGGTATTTATGGGCTTCAACAGTATTTTTTTTTTTTTTTG